>PVJI01007363.1:0-78806 GCA_004026765.1 Micronycteris hirsuta | reverse complement strand
TATTCTTCATCTGTTCAACTATTTGCGTCCACCTATCTTCCAGTTTTGTTAACATTTTGATTACAAGCATTTTAAATTGCGCATCTGATAGGTTGACTATGTCATCATCTGTTAGTTGTAATTTGTTCTGATCTTTCATTTTGGCCATTTTCATTCTTTTTATTTCAGCGCACTTGTCGGCTGGCAGGTACCTGCAACCTGGGTCGCTTTTTGGATGACGTTGCCTCTGGGGGTGGGGCCGGCCTGGATGTTCGTCTTCTCCTTCCTCCTGGGTGTTGGACTTCCCTTCAGTTCGATTCTGTCCATTCTGGTTGTTTAATTTTTTGCTACTGTGTTCGTTGTTTAGACACTCTGGATGTGCGGGCAGCGAGTGCGTCCACCTACGCCGCCATCTTGGTCAACATTTTTTTTCTCATATATCCAGGAAGCTACGGCTTCACACCCCAGGGGATTACAGCATTGTTCCACCAATCAGGATTTTTAAATTCTTAACTTTCACATAACTACCTAGTGTAGTTACATACAATAGGAGCTAACGTTTTAAAAATCCTACCATTTGATAAGCCCTGTATTGGGCCATGATTTTATGGAATTCTCTCAGCAACCCAATGAGGCAAGTACTTTTATCTACAAGTTGAGGGCCGATAGCAATTCCCCAAATTCCCACATGTAGTGACTACATTGGGTGAGAGTGAGGGCCATGTGGAAAGAGTGCTGAGGAGGAAATCCAGCCTCTCTGAAAGCGCTGGGAGATCCCAGGCACCTGCGAGGAGGCGATTCCGGTGTGAAAAACAGACGTAAAGTCAGACAGACCTGGATTAGAATCACTTACTACCTACCTGATGTTTTTGAGGTCATAGTCAAATACTTATTCCAGTGCTCAGCACACACTAAACAATTAATAACTACTAGCAATAGTGATAATTGTAATTATTATGACTAACAGGAAGTGCTAGGATGAGATCTTGGGTCTGTTTGGTACCAAAGTCTACATTTTTTTATATTGTACTATGTGAATTTCCACATATTTTTTAAATGAACACTCCCTAATTTCTTTTAATCACTTGGTTTTCTTCTCTGTGTATGTATCAACAGCTGTGAGCCTGGTAGTAGTGGAGCCTCAACTGAGCCCAAGGTTCCTCACTGCAGGTGGTCTCTGTTTAGTTTTGGGTTGCATGGAGTTTATTGATTCCTGTAAAGAACGCATCTTAGAAACTGGATTCTTGGCTGTCAGTCAGGAACTCAAAAGGTGTCTCCTTGTCTACCTTTCTGCCTCCATAAATGAGAGCCTTGCCAGTTATCATTAAGCCATCGTAATGAGTTAGCTTGGAGGATCCATTATATACCTTGCCGATGACTCTCACTTGTCGGTTTGCTTTTTTATTCTGTCAGTAAATTAAAAATTCTGTGGTTATTTATCTGTGTGGGTAGTAAAACACTGGAATTCTCCCATATAATGTTTTGGATTTTTAAAGACAAACATCAATTGGATTTATAGGCTATAAAGACTCCTCCTTTGATTCTAACATAAAACAAAGCTAAATTGATACTGGCTGGTTTAGACCAAGATTTGGTAGCATGGAGAATAATATTCTTGAGTCATGCTCTATATTTGAGTCTATCAAAACCATTTTTCAAATTGGGAGAAAATGGAGGACTTTTCGATCCTGTGTTTAATTCTTGATTTTTGGTGATTGGTTGGTAGAGAGTAAGCAAGAGACCATATGGTATAATATAAAGAGGAGAGATTTTGGAGGAAGACAGACCTAAATTCTAATTCAGGTTCTGCCACTTAGGAGCTGGGCCACCTTGAAAAAGTACAATAGCTTCACCCACAGAAACTTGAGTGTTCTCATTTGTAAATGGAAATAAAAATAGTACTTATCTCATATGATTAGCATAAAAATTTAGTGAGAAATTCTTGTAAAGTGCTTATGTAATAATGCTTGGTAGAGACAGGTTCTCAGTTAGAAGCTGTTGTTACTATGGATAAAAGCGGTCCATGGTGTATCAGTTGCAATTCAGTACTAGTAACCCTTCTAAAGTGAACAGAGTCACATTCAAGGAAAGAAGCTGGGCCTTCAAGCAAGTGCTAGATTAGCTTTGTTATATTCTATCTTCTGTCCTCTGTGTGAGCTTTTCACTTTGGGCATGTTTCCATAAGTAGTGTGACCGACTGTGCTGGTTTGTAGGGGCGGAAGGGCTTCCTGGAATGGGGAACTTACTGTGCTAAAACAGGGAGAGACCTCAGATGCTCACTCTATCACAGATTCTGTTTCTTGACTTCGCTGCCCCTTGGACTCGGTTGTGTTGCTGTTTCTATATCTCTGGTCTTTTGTCTAATCTCACGACTTCCCCTCAGACTTGCATAGAAAAAGCAGGGCAACTGCCGAAGGTTTTGATTGCCTACCATTCTCCAAAAGTTATCCATGATATCGTTGTGTATAATTATGATCAAATCCATTTAAATGTATGTGATGTATTTAAAATAATTGGAATTATTCTCTTTGTTGATACTCAAATAGCCCCATGTTCGTCCAACTGAAGCATATTTAATTTTGGTTTGTTAAACTTTTCAACGTGGTCCATGACATTGGAAACAAGAGTTTACAACTACAAGACAGAAATTTTGTGCTCCACGTCTAGATCCAGCCACTTCTCCAAGGATCCCTGTTCCTTTTAGTGACAAATGGTCTTTGGCGACTGCAGTGTGGATACTAAGAGTACTTGTTACCACTGGTTGGGTTACTGCTTCAGGGCCTTTACACAGGCCTAGAGAATAAATGTTTTTAGTTTTTTAGAGAAAATATTTTGTAGTCTCATCTTGGTATTTTTTAAGTTAAATTTAGGACTACAGGGCTTTTATTTAATCTCATCAATCTTACATATGTGTATATTTTCATCCATAATGAAAATATTGGTTCTCAGTGACGCCAGTAGAATAACTTGTTTACTTTATCCCACATCACACAGAAATCAGTCTTAGCATAACAGTAACATCATTATCACCAATGATGCGGTGACTCGAAATAGTTAAAATAATTTTGTCTTTTGTCTGTATTTCACGAGGAATGCGTAGCCAAGTTATTATGATTTAAAGTCACTTATTATTCTCAAATGGTTATAGTACTAACTGTATATAGGCTCATTTATTTCCTCAAATTTTGAATTTTAGGAATGGCTTTTAGTTTAATTTTGTTTTAGAATTATTTAAAATTTTTATACTGTTCCAAAGTCTAATTTATAATATAGGGTATTTTCCATGAATTCCAGCTTCAGATCTGTTTTTTTTTGATCTATTCTTTTTCTACTTAGTAGATTATTATTTTTTGTTGTGGTAAAATTCATATGTAAGATTGTATATATTTCAGGAGTACAATAATTGTGTATTACATATACATTATAATTTGATATTTATATACACTACATAATGTTCATCCTGAATGTCATTACCATTCATCACCATAAAGTCGATTCCCTTTACTATCATTCTGAGAGTCATGGGAGAGATAATAATTACATGTATGTGGCTAATTCACCATCTTTAGTTGGAAGTCCTAGAGTTCTTGGGATTTATTTTGAAAGCCACAAGGAAGACAAACTATTGATTGATGTTTACAGGTCAAAAATCATTTTAACTTACATAGTGGGGCAAAAGTAGGTTTACAGTTGTTTGTATGGGAAAATAATACAATAATTAATAAATAATAATAATACAAGAATAAACCCTGTGTTTTGCATGCCCACAGATGTAAACCTACTTTTGCTCCACCTGTGTATTAGCTGTAATCTGGAAGAAAATAAACAGCATACTACTTTTTATCATTTCTTGTGTGAGTTGGAGTCCAGGAGGAGGGTGAGCGAGGGGCAGGGGAGACTGTAAATATGACCGTGTGAAATGCCAGTCATAGTGTTGTGGCTACCTCCTGGGGGAAATTAACTCTCCACTGTACAGGTGAGCAGTGAATTTCAAGCCAGTGTCTGGAAGCCGAGCCTCCTTCTTAATTTGGATTTAGTATGTTGGTTGTTTATCTCAGGCATATAGCAATTGATGGTTCCATTATAGAATATTGATTGCATTTAATGAGTATGAATGAATAGGCCGTGGCTCCATGGGGCAATGAATAAAGTGTAATTCAGTTCGGTCTTGTTTTATTGTGTTCCTGCTAATTTTCCACTCTCACAGCTGAGATCTGTTGGGACATAGATTTCCTAAAATGTAGTGTAACATTCTTTTTTGTGGGGGAGCACTTTCTTCTGTGCCCTTTTTTTTTTCTGCAGTAAACCTGTGTCAAGGTTTGGGGTTGAGGGAAGAGTAGGGAGGAGGGAAGTGGAGTAGTGATAGGACTTTGTTTGCCTTACAGGAGAATTTTAATGTTTGAACTTTTGGCAACACTTAGGGACTCCACATGGGAGATCTGAGGCTTTCCAGTAAATGCATGCAGCAAGTCTTATACTTTCAGGGGTGTCCAATCTGTGCCCCATGGGCTGTATGTGGCCCAGGATGGCTATGCATGCCGCTGAACACAAAATCACACATTTACTTAGAACAACTCTTTTGCTCATCAGTTTTTATTAGTGTTTGTGTATTTAATGTGTGGCCCAAGACAACAATTCTCCTTCCAGGGTGGCCCAGAGACGCCAAGAGGTTGGACACTAACAGCTTAAGGGTACGTTTACTTTGGAGGTAGGTGATACAGGTGGGAATGCATGATCATACGTAGGAATGACTTAAGGTTAGTAAGACATGGAATAGGGTTAGTGAAGGGACTTTGTCCCTTCATGAAAATTAACATCAGCCATAGGGTTTTTGCTTATTGTTTTTAAACTGCTATTGGCCTAGGCTGATGGTGGGGTGTGCTTGGTAGAGGCAATCACTGGTTTGACAGAGATTGATTCTTCAATGGGTTAGCTTCTGATGGGGATTTTAAAGATAAATAATAGTTTTTTAAGGACTTTATGTACTAAGAAGTGTCCAAACCTTAAATGCATTAACTAATTTATTTATTTTTATTTTTTTTTAGATTTTACTTATTTAATTTTAGAGAGGGGGAAGTGAAGGAGAAAGAGAGAGAAACATCAATGTGTGGTTGCCTCTCATGTACCCCATAGTGGGGACCTGGCCCACAACCCAGGCATGTGCCCTCACTGGGAATCGAACCCATGACCCTTTGGTTCATAGTCCGGCACTCAATCCACTGAGCCACACCAGCCAGGGTTACATTAACTAATTTAATCCCCATAAAAGAGTTACCATTTTATCAGCCCCATTTTACAGGTGAGGAAAGTGAGATATTTAGAGTTTAAATAGCTTGTCCAACATCTCATAGAGATAGATTAGAAATCAGGAGTTCTGCCTCCGGAGCCTGTGTTTCTAAGCATTTTGTTATAGCACCTCTCTAGCATCTACATATGGTAATTATTTTAATAAGATGTTAGCAAAACATCCAGATCTTCCATCCTATGATATTTTTATTTGGCTCTGATGATAGTTTGAACCTCAGAGGTTTTAACGAACCTCAAAGGTTTTAACAAACCTCTCTATTTTAAATGGAAGAAGATAAAACAGCAGGGCACACATATGCATTAAAAATAGTCAAATATACACAAGATATTTATATGTGTGCACGTGTTACTAACTGTTATTGGAAATAATAAGTACTTAGTGCACTTGTTATATAAACACGACTGCATGACACTAAGGAATGAGCAGACTATAACGGAGGGCCAGACCTGGTGCTGTGGAGAGACAGTGCGGTGCAGAAGAAGGTGTTCCCAAGGGGCATTGATTAACTCCGTGACTTTGGGTACAGGAGTTTCTTCTCATGGCTGTTGGGCTTCTCACTTGCAGATGAGGTGATCATTTAATCCTTAAGTTGGATTAAGTGATTTACAACAGTTGACGTAAAACCGTCTGTAGAGCTTTAGGGTTCTGGGGCATGTGTTAGTGGCCAGCGAGGTGGTCACAGGGAAGTTGAACTAAACTGTCTCCCCTTCCCCCAATCCAGGATTCACTTAGGACTGCTCCACTTTTAGTAAATTTATAAATTGAGATTATGTGTAGGATTCTGTATGACAAAGGGTTCTGTTGTTAAAATAAGTTTAACAACCGCTATACTCCCAGTGTCTATGTTCTTCTGGTTCTGAAATGTTGTAGATTTATGTTACCCATCCTGTGGCTGACAGAAGTTATGTGGGCCGCCAGCTGCCCCTTCTGCCACAAATACCCTTGTGTGTTGACTTTCCTTTGTCTGCCGGCATGGTTGATTTTTACTTTTGCTCTGAATAGTGAAGTCAAATAGTTAAAATATTTGTTATCCTTGTAAATCCATCAGTTTACTTAGTACTTTTGCTTCATTATTCCCTCTTATGTCCCCACACATCAATGAAGGAATTTGACCAAGTGTATCATGATTATTATCTCTATTTTCAGATGAAGTAAGTAAAAATAGAGAAAACTACTTTCCCACATTTATATTTCCAGTGAGTTGTGAAGCCTGAGCAGCAACGCCATGCTGCATTTACTTATAGTGGGCCTTCGAAATACCCATGGTTTCTGGTCGACTGGTCCTATGTTTCTGTACTGCTCTGGTCACGCTGTTCCACTTTTCTATATCATCACACATCCTGTAGTTTCCTCTCTGAATTCCCTTCCTCTCCCCCACTTCATTTGCCTGGGAAGCGCCTATTCATTATTCAGAGACCTGTGCTACCATCTTGACCTCGGTGGGACCACCACTGAACTTGTACACATCAAAATCTAATTAACTGGTTATTTGCCTCTCTTTCCTGCTACACTGTGGCTGTTTAAAAGGGTGGGACTATTTCCTCTATTCCTAGGAGATGACATTCAATATGTGTTGAAAAATCTCTGTGGGTGCATATTTTTTACTAAGTGTAAAATCCTGCAATGATATCATAAAATCTCATTGTTTTAAATATCTTATATGTGCTGGCAACAACCAAATTTATTTCTTCTTACTGTTAAACTCCAGATTCATATATTTTTTCTATTTACTTGACATCTACACCTGGGATGTCAAATAAACATTCCAAACTTAACATGTCCCAAACTTAACATCCCCTGCTAAGATGACCAACTGCCTTAGTTTGCCTGGGAGTTTTGTGGGCCACAGCACTTTCAGTGCTAAACCCCGGGAGTCTCGTGTATACCAGGATGCTTGGTCACCCTAATCACCCTTCAATGTAACTTCGGCTTGTGCCCTGTTGTCTCCTCACAACACCATTCATGCCCCCCCATTATAGTCCATTTATTTCTTATTGTCATGTGACCAATTGAGTGCATTGAGTACTTATTACTTCCAATAACCAGTTAGTAATACATGCACACACATAAATACATGTGCATGTTTGACTATATTTAATGCACATGCATACTCCGCTATTTTCCCTTCCTCCATTTAAAAGAGAGAAAGGGGGCATGACCAGAAGCAGTACAGAAACACACTGGAACGTCTACCAATGTAATACAATGAAACTCATTAGAGCCAAATGAAAACATCATGGGACGGAAGATCTGGATGTTCCCCTCGCATTCTGTTGAGGCAGTTACCATCTCTAGATGCTAGGGAGGAGGTAGAGGTCACACAGACTCTCACCATCCGATCGGCACCACTTTTAATCTTTCCCATCTCAACTGGTGGCGTGTCTAGCCTTGCAGCTGCTCAGGCAACGATTTCGGGATTATCTTTCTCTCCTTTTCTCACATCCAATCCTTCAGGAAATCTTTCTGGTTCTACTGTCAAAATCTAGATTCCAATCTGGTTACCTTACTTAAAATTACTGTCAGCAAACTCTTCACCCAATCCTTTTCTTACCTGACTCTATTTTTATTTCCTTTTTGGGGCACTTACTGCATACCTGTTTATTGTGTTTATATATATTTTTTATCTCCTCAGCATTTTGGGGGAATCTATTTTCTTCCCTGATATATCTCAAGTTTCTAGAAAACTGTCTAGTATACACTGAGTGCTTGATGTATATTTATTGAATGAATAAATCATTCACAAGTTTACTAATTTTTTTACTCTCATTGAAGGACATTTATTTATTTAAATATTTATTTTTAGACAGAAGGGAAGGGAGGGAGAAAGAGAGGGAGAGAAACATCAATGTATGGTTGCCTCTCATGTGGCCCCCACTGGGGACCCGGTCTACAACCCAGGCATGTGCCCTGACTGGGAATCGAACCCTTTGGTTCACAGCCTACGCTCAATCCACCGAGCTACACCAGCCAGGGCCGAAGGACATTTTTAAAAATTGCTTTTAGAGAGAGAGAGGAAGAGAGAGAGAAACATTGATTGGTTGCCTTCTCGTACATACCCTGACTGGGGATCAAACTTACAACCTGGGTATGTGCCCTGACGGGAATCAAACCTGCGACCTTTTGGTCTATGGGACGACACTCCAACCAACTGAGCTACACAGGCCAGGGCCATTCACAAGTTTTAAAGTTTTAAAGTCAGATTTGAGGTTACTTTTCTCTCTGTTTATTGGACACATTATTTTTAGCTGCTGTTCTAAGTGCTTTACATATATGTCATTTAACCCTCACCATAGTTCTCAGAAGTTGCCTTTGTCTCCCTTCATGGAGAATAATTGATGGAGACAGGAAGTAGTAAAGTCAGGTTTTGAACCTAGGTCCGTATGACTTCAGAACATGAATGTTCAACCACTGTCATGTTACCTAACACTTACGCCAGCTTGATCTGACTGGTCAGTACTGCGTTCTACGTCAGCAGATTGCAGTACTTTATGTGGGTGGTCAAATCAAGATTTTCTAATTAGGGAGGAGATGATATCACCTATAAAACCTGTCTTTGTGAGGAGCTGTGGTAGATGGGAACCAATTAAAGTGCCATAGAGCAAACAGAATGTTTATTTGGAATACATTTCCAACTTACTAAATACTACTACTAATGAAAAATATCACATTTAACAATTTTCACAATAGTTTAAAACCCACTGAGCACAAGACAAACATTTAGTTAGCTAGAGGAAGCTTGAGCAGTGTGGTGGAAAGGGAAACTATTTAAAAATATAACCATGAAAAAAATTTACTTTTTCTCTCCTCTTTTCTCATCAAGTAATTAAAGTTCTTGACTTGTTTGAAAATGGCTCAGATTTAATTTCATTTTGTTAAGCACCTCAATTTCTCAGCTCAGGAAAAAAGGCTATTAGCAATTTGCGTTATCCATTACAACCTCCTTTATAATATGAAATTTATATGGGAAATGCTAATTGGACGTTCATCATTGTAAAGATAATGATTTCTGTACTTTTGGTGGTGATAATTAAGATGAAAGATGAAAATGATATGGGATGAAAGTCAGATTTTTTTTCATTTTCCACTGGTTGGAGACTGGGGCAGGCATTCTGTTCTTTGCTTCAGATGGGCGACAGTGGAGGCAGCCCGGGATTCAAGGAGGGGTATGTAAATTACAACTGCCTCCTTGTCCCGAACTCCTCAATGACCCGATCCCAGGCAATCAATTCAGTTCCAGATGAAAAAGGTAGGAAATGTCATGTATCTAAGAGACAGATGTACCTGAAAAGATCTCTTCCATTCCAGCCTGTTGCTTTAGGGATAAGAGTTCCACCAAGGTGCTCTCACATCAATCCTTGTTCCTTCCTCTGTGATGGGAATAGATGGCTAACATTGACTGCCATTATTAGGACTAATAGGTATGATTCCAGGAGGCTTTTCCATTGAGAATTCTGGCATCTCTTGGCTTGCTGATGTACTCAAGATTAACCTTCTGGAATTGACTCCTACGAGCAAGGCGTGGTCAGGTTGGAAAAGGAACCTTGTTTTGTTTGTCCATCATATTCCTCAAATGGTTTTAAGTGAAGCAGAAGCCACTTACTTTTCTGTATGTAGGGAATTTGATAGGACTTTAACATATTGGAACTCAAGGAAAAATGACACAAATATCCTTTTATTCATATGCTTTTCAACTAAATTAGCAAATATTTATTGGGCATGTACTATAGTCTAGGCATTGACCTTTTGTAGGTATTATTGCAACTATTGTGGGTATTTTTCCTGCTGGATAATTATCCCCACCTAAGAATCTATGATTGATCAAAATTCATTGAAAAAATGTTCATTCAAGTGCTGGTCTTACTCCTACTGGTGTCACTTTGATTCCCTGAATTATAGAAATAAACCATCAAACAGAGATTCTGTACTTTCACTAATTATGAGATAAACAATCTTTAGGCTCCTTGCCTCCACAGTACACTTTTTCTGGGGTCATTCATTCATTTATTCATTCATTCTTCAACACGTATTTGCTGATAACCCACCATGTATTTCAGGCACTGGGGCATGAAGCTGATTTATGCTTAAAATTCAGTGAGAAGCACAACTAAAACTCTGAATTATTTCCTTGATCTACTAGGGTCATTTTAAGTTGATACTATTCTACTGTACCTATTATTATTTTTTTTTAAGATGCCAAGGACCATCAGGCTGTAAGTACTTTTGCCACAGGCTTAGAAAAGTCTTGCCTTAAAAAGGGAGTTTGGGAAACAGGTAATGGGTAGAGTTTTAGAACTTATTGGCATTGAATAAAATGTTCCTTATGAGACACCACATGATGAGACCAGTGGTTTTATTTGGCTCTGGATTCAGCCCTGACATGAGTCCTAAGAAATGACAGGGCAGCATGATGGGAATTCTTCACGTTGTTTGCCTTGAGGTGGATTTTTAAAGATCCTGTGTATTGAATATTCATTGTGTCAGCTGCAATGTTAAGTGCTGTACCTACAGCAGTGGCCTCCTAACTCCTCTTTTTTTTTTTTCCCTTCCTGTCCCTGCATCCACTCTCCACACAGCAGTCCGCGGCACCCTCCTAAAACATAAATCAGATCGTGTTGTTTCCTGTTCATATCCCTGGTCACACTTAAAATCCTGGCCCTTGGCTCACTCTGACTTCATCTCCCCGCCCCCCCCCCCCCCCCCCCCCCCCCCCCCCCCCCCCCCCCCCCCCCCCCCCCCCCCCCCCCCCCACCGTTGTGCATTGCGCTCCAGCAACACTGGCCTCAAAAGCACCAAGCACGTTCCTATTTCAGGATATTTGCATTTGGTGTTTTCTTTTCCTGAGCATTATTTCCCCAGGTATTTCCAGGGTTTATTCCTTCACTTCATTCATGTCTGTGCTCAAATGTCAACCCCCTCAGCGTCCTTCCCTGGAAACTCGAACAGCAGTTGTCATTCTTTAATCTAAAACCCATTATTTTCTCCTGGATCATCTGGGGACCGCAGTGATGTGAGTACTTGGCACTAGAGTCTCTGCAGGAGGTTTCCTGGTAACAGAAGGGAGGTCAGCAGCCCTTGGAACACAATGGGCTTTTGACTATCCTGGAGTGTCTCCTTTCCCCCACTGTACTGAGATGAGGGAAGAGGCTAAGGGTTGGAATGAAGAAATGAATTATTTTGTCTGGTTGCTCCATCTCTAAGCAATCTTCAACCCAGGGTTTTTGTCCACGCCCCCCGCCCCCCACCCCCTGCTCCCCAACCATTTGCAGGTTGTCCCTGAAACAGAAGCAGTTTCCAGTGTAGTTCTAGCTCTGATCTGGGTGTGTTCTTCCTGTGTGTGCTGATGTCTTCTCTTTGCCCTTCCAGTTTTGCTCCTCACCCTTCTCCATCCTGTTCTCCACTAAGCAGACAGATCAGGATGGACCACATCATTGTTTTCCCTTGCTCTCTGGTTTTTATTTGGGTTTCATTAATGTGGAGCCCTAACAAGAAATCTAAGGAAGGCAGGAGAGGGGTTGGGTATTTATTTTCCTTCCTGGTGACCTATGTTCTTGTCATCATTGGTTTGCTACATACTTTAACGGGGTCATAAGTCCTTTCAAGGTGTCCCCTCTCCAGGTTATTCTCTGCTTTGGGGTTCTGGTAACCACTTCCTTTCTTGTCCTTTCAGGCCTACAGGTATATATTAATAACATTTTTTTTACTTATTATGATGCTTTGACATCTTGGAGCCATGAGGACTTGAGGAAGGGGGGGACTGCCCCTCCCAGAATTAGTTAATTCTTGTAGACACTCAAAGACTTGCCTGAAGCATGCCTTTGATAAGCAAATCAATGAATACTGAGTCCTTACCACAGACCACCTCCATTTAGCAGGCTCCTGCAGCTGGAGACACTATCCCCCTGCCCTAAATCACTCCAGGATCAGGTACTGGGCAATTAGGACCTACTCCTAAAGTCCCAGAGCCCACCAAAATTATTCAAACTAGCTAATCCTAAACCTGCTTAGCCTGCTCACACTGTCTCTCGAATTCTTCCTGAGGAAACCACAGTGAAAGCTCTTGCCCCTCTCTTTCTCCCACACTCTCCCGCTCTCAGGAGGCTGACCCTGGGGCTTCCTCATGTGACCCCTCCCATGATGTGGCAGTCCCCTTCCTCTTGGGAAGAGTGACAAACTATCTTTTCAATGGCAATCATCCAGGTTTGTTGGTCTCACCATACCCAACTAAAAACAAAATCCCAGATACATTTTAGAACAGGGTGGGCTCCTTAGTTTCCCTACACACTGCTCTCCCATTTATAAATCTACCCTTTCATAAAACCTCCTTTGATTCCCTATTTGATGTGCTGCCTCTCCCTTGCTGTGACCTGAATGGTGCACTGTGCATACTTTCTGGACTTGAAGGCGGAGGGAAGAGAACCTGGTCCATATAGCTGCGGGCTTCTGTTTTGGTGTATTCGGACTCGACCCACTGTCCTTGTACTGACCGTGGTCAGTAGTGCTTAGCACAATGCCTGGCACGCATTAGGGGCTTAGCAGATACTGGAATTAATGTCTTCCCCTTGATGCCCTGCTCTGTGCCACACTGTGCTGGAATACATCACACTTAACTCAGTACAGCTCAAATCGGTCATAATATTTTAGAGCTGGAAGGAATTTTAAAGGTAACTCAACTCTTCCTATTTATTCCCCTACTTTACAAATGAATACGTTTGAAGACGTAGAAGGAAAGGGCCTCTGATTAGAGGTGGAGCGAGGACTAGAATTTCACTCCCCTAATCTGCAGTTTTTACACTGTTTGGGGATAGCAATGTAATGCAGATGGACTTGTGCTAGGCCCTGTGTTAAGATATTCTCATCTATTAACTCATTCAATCCTAACCCAACCTTCTTATATACCTGTTTGGTATGAGACTTGTTTTACATATGAGTGTAGAGAGGTTCAGTAACTAATCCAAGGTCCTTCAGCTAGTGGTAGAGTGGGGTTCAAATCAGGCAGTCTGGCTCCAGAGTCTGTGTTACTAACCTCCCTGATTTGTGACTATACTTCTTTTATTTAAGATTTTATTTATTTATTCTCAGAGAGGGGAAGGGAGGGAGAGAAACATCAATGTGTGGTTGCCTCTTGAGTGTCCTCCCACTGGGGACCTGGCCTGCAACCCAGGCATGTGCCCTGAGTGGGAATCAAACTGTCAACTCTTTGGTTTGCAGACCAGCACTCAATCCACTGAGCCACACCAGCCGGGGCTGTAACTGTATTTTTTTAAAATATATTTTATTGATTATGCTATTACAGTTGTCCCATTTCCCCCCCCCCCTTTATTCCCCTCTGCCCTGCACCCCCCTCCCACCCACATTCCCCCCCTTTATTTCGAGTCCATGGGTCATACATACAAGTTCTTTGGCTTCTACATTTCTTATACTATTCTTAACCTCCCCCTGTCTATTTTCTACCTACCATTTATGCTACTTTTTCTTTGTACCTTTTCTCCCTCTCTCCCCCTCCCACTCCCTTGTTCATAACACTCTATGTGATCTCCATTTCTGTGGTTCTGTTCCTATTCTAGTTGTTTGCTTAGTTTGCTTTTGTTCTTGTTTTGGGTATGGTTTTTAATAACCCTGAGTTTACCATCATTTTACTGTTCATATTTTTTTATCTTCTTTTTCTTAGGTAAATCCCTTTAACATTTCATATAATAAGGGCTTGGTGATGATGAACTCCTTTAACTTGACCTTATTTGAGAAGCACTTTATCTGCCCTTCCATTATAAATGATAGCTTTGCTGGATAGAACAATCTTGGATATAGGTCCTTGCCTTTCATAACTGGGAATACTTCTCTCCAGCCCCTTGTTGCCTGCAAGGTCTCTTTTGAGAAATCAGCTGACAGTCTTATGGGAACTCCTTTGTAGGTAACTTTCCCATTTCTTCTTCCTGCTTCTAAGATTACCTCCTTATTTTTAATCTTGGGTAATGTAATTATGATATGCCTTGGTGTATTCCTCCTTGGGTCCAACTTTTTTTGGGACTCTCTGAACTTCCTGGACTTCCTGGAAGTCTATTTCCTTCGCCAGATTGGGGAAGTTCTCCTTCATTATTATTTCAAATAAGTTTTCAATTTCTTGCTCTTCTTCTCCTCCTTCTGGTACCCCTATAATTCGAATGTTGGAACGCTTAAAGATGTCCTGGAGGTTCCTAAGCCTCTCCTCATTTTTCTGAATTCTTGTTTCTTCATTCTTTTCTCGTTGAATTTTTTTTTCTTCCTTCTGGTCCACACCGTTGATTTGAGTCCCAGTTTCCTTCCCATCACTATTGGTTCCCTGTACATTTTCTTTTATTTCACTTAGCACGGTCTTCATCTTTTCATCTAATTTACCACCAAATTCAACCAACCCTGTGAGCATCCTGATTACCAGTGTTTTGAACTGTGCATCTGATAGGTTGTTTATCTCTTCATTGCTTAGTTGTATTTTTTTCTGGAGCTTTGATCTGATCTTTCATTTGGGCCATTTTTTTGGTCTCAGGGTACCTGTTGTGTATAAAGGGCAGAGCCTTAGGTGTTCACCAGGGCGGGGTAACCTGCGTTGTGATGCCGTATGTGGGGAAGGGGTCCGAGAGGGAACAATGGCACTTGCTCCAATCTTTGCTGGCTTTCAGTCACTTCCCCCGATACCCACAAGCAAATTGGGCCCTTCTGTGCTGATTCCCCAGTTGGGTGGGTTTGTGTACATTCTAGGATCCTGTGGGTCTCTCTAATGAACTTTCCTGTGAGGCTGGGAGTTCCTCCGGCTGCCGCCTCAACCCCCACAGGTGTTTTCAATCAGTGATTTGAGTCTTTATTTCTCCGCACTGGAAATCTGGGCTTCGTGGTCTGTGTCACTCCCCAGTTGTTCCTCCCGGTTTTTCTGCACGCAAATGTGGGACTGCTGTTCAGCCAGCAGCTGCCTTGCTGCGAGTCCTCTCCACCCTAGCTGCTCATCTCCGCCCCTCCTACAGGTCTGGATGAATGTGTCTTTTTTAACTCCTTGGTTGTTGGACTTCCATAGGGTTTGATTTTTTGTCAGTTCTTGTTCTTTTTTGTTTTTAAATTGTTATTGTCCTTCTTTTGTTTGTGCAAGGAGGCACAGTATGTCTACCTATGCCTCCATCTTGGCCCTGTAACTGCATATTATATACCCTTTTCATTTGGCCTGTCTCTGTCTGTTAAGCAAGAATTTGATACTAGTGTTCTTTTTTCATGCACAGGGTCTTAACATATTACATAGTAGACACCAGCTGCTCAATCATTACTGACCAATTGTTTGCACAAAATCCTCTGAGCTTTTCTGTTGAACTTTTGGTTCCAGTCAGTAATCAACCTTTATTCTGTGGCCCTTCTTTGTTTTTTTTTTGTTGTTGTCTGTCATCTCCAAGTGACCTTCACTGACTGAGTGGAAGAAGCCTCCCTGGAGAAGAGGGGAAGCTAGCCCACTGATCCCAGCATACACTTTCTTCCTGGGCTGAGATCTGCCTTGGAGTCAAATGTGAGCGTAACTAGAAGGGGTTGTTTCCTCTTGCTAAAGAAGGAGACTGGTATTTTCACTTGCCTTGTATTGCAAAATTTGTTGCAATAAGGCAATTTAATTAGCACAGCAGTTTGAGGTTTTACTAGTTACTGTATTTAAGCAATTTTCTGGCACTCCTGCTGTTTTATGAGGCTATAATTTGGATCCCAAATGGAGAAACAATAAGGCCAAATAAAGCAAAAAGATGGCAGTGTTATTCCGGAGGTTAAGCTCCTGCACAGCCCAAGGTAAGGCACCAGTGAAGCAGGACAACCGTTTCTGCTGGCTTCCTCCAAGGACACTCAAATGTTCCAGTGTGTTTCTTTGGGTCATTTTCTAAGAATTACATTGTGTTCCTATTGCATCCAAAACTCAGAGAGGTTATGGGACTTGCTAGGACTTGAGTTTGGATTAGTTTGTCTCTTTATAACCAAACAAAACATAAATGTTGGGAATGATGTAAATGTGGGAACCATATAGTATCCATGTAGGACAAAATGGTGTCCAGTTTTCCTAGGGCAGAGGATATGTGTGGTGTCCATGGAGGCAGGAGGGGACCCAGCTCTCGTGGTGTAGAGGATGTGGGACCATACAGTGTCCATGTGGGAAGGGGCAGGGTTCAGTGGCTTGGAACACAGACTGTGGAACCCTGTGATGCTCATGCAGGGAAAGGGTGGAGACCAGTTCTTCTGATGTGGAAGATGTGGAATCACATGGCGTCTATGTAGGGATGGGTGGCGATCAGTTTTTCTGGAGCAGAGGATGTGGGAACCGTGGTGTCTATGCAGAATAGGTGGGGGGACAGTTTTTTTTTTTTAACAGACAATGTCTATTTCAATGAACTTGGAGTTAAGACTTGGTCATGAGGGTCTCTCATGGAAGACCAGATGAGGTGGATAGTGAGAAGATGGAGCTTTATGGTATCATATAGGTAACATTGCATTTAGCCTGAATGAGGGGCTTCAGTTTAAGATTAGAATCAGGGCAAGTAGCATAATAATAGAAACTACCATTTTTTTTGAGCTCCTACCAAGAGCTAGTGACTATGCTAAGTGTTTGAATAATCTCATATAATCCTCGCAACAACCCTTGAAGTAGGAGCCATTATTAAGCCCATTTTACAGATAGAATGGAGATTGATTAATTAATTAATTGAAATACTAACTAAGCTGCTGGGCAGTCAAGATACAGTAGTAAACAATGCAAACAAATTACTTTCAAATAGTCACTTGGAAAGTAAATGATAGGTTATAGACTCTGATTCTAATGTCTATATTAATTAGTACTGTCTTTACTAGCTGTGTGACTTCAGAACAGAAATTTAGCCTTAGTCATCAATTTACTTATCTATAAACTAGGGATTGTAATATCCAGCTTGTAATAGTGAAGTGAGGGTTAAATGAAGGCTTAAAGTATCTGTTGATGAATAAATAATGGAGGAATTCTGGTTCTCTCCCTCCTCTGCCAGTGTGATGTTCAGAATGCCTTTTCTCTCATATTCTAGATGAGATTGGATGTGACAAAATGCAGCTTCTATGCTCCTAGCACTTTTCTGAGGTTCCACTTTATCCTTATTTTGCAACCAAGACACACAATGGCCTCAAACTCCACTTCTCCAAACTCCACTGATTCCACTGAATCTGTGAAAAAGGTATTTTTTCCCTTTAGTAATTGGCTGTGTGGTAGGCAGATTTCTAAGATGACCTCCAATGCCCCCCCACCTCCTAGTACTTATCCCCTTCTGAAATCCTGTCTCCTTGAAAGTGGGCTGGATATAGTGACTTGTTTTAACCAATAGTTTATGGCAAAGGTGATGTGATATCATCTGTGATTGGGTTAAAAAAATAGTGACTTTCATCTTTTAATCTCTCTATTGCCTACTCACCTTGCATGCTTCAGTGAAGCAAGCTGCCATGTTGGAGAAGTCCACATGTCTAGGAACTGTAGGTGGCCTCTGGCCAACAGCCCTTGGGGATCTGAACGCTGCTAACTGCCATGTGAGTGATCTTGGAGGCTGATCCTTCCTTTGTTGAAACTTGAGATTATACAGTTCACTGGGCACCTTGATTGCAGCCTATAAGAGACTCTGAAGTGGGCAGGACTGGGAGCCTTAGGCCTCTTGCATGTCTTAGTGTGCGTGTGAGCTGTAGCAGACTTAACTACTAGTGGGAGATGCAGGAGTAGCAGACTTAGCTTCTTTTACTTTACTCTGGAATTCTCTATGATCCTGCCTTGTGGTTCTTCTGTGTGTTTTTTCACACTTGGTGGTAGCTAGTTACTCCCATATAAATAAGAGATCATTTTGGATGAAAGGGGTGTTTAAGCCCCAGTTATCAAAGGTGCGCTGTGGAAGTGTTAATATTTCCTGGTTGAAATGTGCTTTTAGAGGATTAGGGTATCACTGGATAAAACAGGACATTTTAATGCCATTGTTTTGACACTTCATAACTCTTGATTTTGTGCAGTTTTCTCCTTGAGAAATGACTGTTTCTGACCTTTGTCATAATGTTTGATGAAGGCTAATGGTACTGATTTCCATTTCTAGTAAAAAAAAGTAAGTTGGAATCTTTTTGGCAATAGTCCCTAATACCTACTTTATTATCCTAACAAAGAAAACTCCAAGTTTTTAGCTTTGACAGCTGCCGTGGGGCATTTGCTGCTATGGGCACCATCACCATACAGTGTCATACTCATTTAACTTAACAAAGATTTGTATAGTGCTTATTATGTGCCATGCCCCGTTCTCCGTGTGTATATATACAATGGTGGACTCCAGTAATCCTCTCCACAACCTTATGGGTCCTAGTATTATCCCCATTTTACAAAGGAGGAAATTGAGCCACAAAGAAATGAAATAACACACACCAGGTCACACATCTCGTAAGTGGCAGAGCCAGAAATCCCCCCCAGGCAACTCATCTCCAGAGCTTACACTATTAACACTGTCCTAGGTTGCCTCTCTGATGTGCTGAGGAGTGGATGCAGCGAGTACCCCCTATAGCCATAGGGCTCTCTCCTTGCAGTATCACAGCTAACCAACCAGGTCATTCTCTTCATCTCGGTTAAGATTCTCGGTTTCTGCCTAGCTGTTCTTGGTTGGTATAAGGATAATTTAAACGAGTGACCTCAGATATTGCAGACATCTTCAAGTGCAGAACTTGATGTTCTAGTAAGATTAAATAATAAGCCCCATAGATGTCAAAATTAATGGGAAACGGGTCATGACCTAAAACAGCATATGGAAAATTTGGTCACTGTGAAAATATGTCTCTGGTTCGATTGTTGACTGGGCATGGCTGAAAGGGGAGCAAAAAATAAAATCATGGCAGAGTCCTTTGAACTGCAGTCAAAATGGCAATAAAATGGTTGACTCAAGAAGGTGATGGGTAAAACCTGTTGAGTCTAAGATGGGTAGGCTGAGCTGACAGTGAGGTTTGGTGGAGATAGAGTGTAGGTTGTAGATTACAGGAACAGAATGGCAAGAGAGGGGACAGAAGACTTGGAGCGAGGGAGGATGAGTAAGGGTAGGTTTTAGCTTATGGGAGACAGGGAGCTGTGGAATGACGTTAAGGGGAAGGTGACAGAATTAAATATGGGTTTTAAGGCAACCCTTCAGAATCAGTGTGGGGGACTGATGACTGAGGCAGAAAATCAGTTGTTCTTTTCCACCCTGGTTTATTTTGTGACTGCGCCTGGTTTGGTTTGCCCTTAAGGCTATTCTCGATGAAGATGGTAGATCCTGATCAGCCCTGCCTTCCCGAATATTCCAGGTAATGTTCTTGGGAGGAATTCCGTATCTGAACAATGGTCAGTTTTTATCGATGTGATAATTTTCTGCCATTAGGAAGCGATGTCTATCGACCTTGGGGACTCATAGACGTGGGAAGTTCAATTTGTTCGAAACCCCCAAATGCCAGGCCTCTGCCGGGGAAGTAATGAAGGCTCATTTATCCTGCTGAGAAGCTCTTTAAAGGGAATCGATAACCTCGTTGGAAAGAAAAATCACATCATTTTTATGGGGCCCCTTTCCAGGTGAGTGATGCTCAACGGGTGCTGTAACTGCCATTTATGGACCGCTTCCTCTTGGCAGGCTCTGACCACATGCCGACAGACAGGGCCCCTTTTCAATTAAGGTGGGTTTTGTTACTCCCGTTTGCTGATGAGGATACTCCGGGCTACAAATTCAACTGATTTGCCCACCATCACAGTCAGTGAATGGTAAGGGTTTGAACCTGAGTTTATCAGACACAGAAGACCCTACACTACACCGATGTGTGTGTATAGCATCAGTGGCTCTGCATACTCCGCAAAACTGTCTTGCCCACCAGGAAGCTGTCGCATTTCCTAAGGTGGTAGGTTTGGCGGAATAACTTGCTTTGGAATGATTATTGGGATTGTGTTTTGGAAGTAATCGTTTCAAGAGTCAAATATAATGAATTCAGTTGATTAAATTACAGCTTTTGAAGCAGGTTAGAGTGACTGAGTCCCTCAATGAACCCTCAGCCTTGACATGTGTCTCTAACACTCTAATGGTGCTTATCATGTGCCAGGTATTATTCAAATTTTCATCTGTTAATGAATTATTTTAATTCTTACAACACACTATGAGGTAGGTACTGTTATTAATCATCCCCATTTTACAGATTACAAAATGGAGTCAAGAGAGATTAATAACTTGTCCAAGTTCAAATAGTTAAGTATCAGAGGTGGGGTTCAAACCAGTGCCGTTTGGCCCTCAAGTCCAAGCTCTGTGCTGCCTCTGTTTATCATTCCCCACCCCAAACCAACTCATCTAAGGGGTCCTCTTGTCCTTCCTAGTACAAGGCTCATAAAGACAGCTTACAAGTACCTATCTCTGCAATGACTCTTCTGATGTTTCCTATTTTAACCCGTAAGAGATTTGCCCTATGACCCCTGAAGATCAGGGCTGCCTAGGCACATAGTTGCTGCAGAGGGTGCCTGACACCAAGGGGGTGGACCTATCTCTCTGCCTTTTTTATTCCTCTTCACAAACCTGCAAGAGCCTGGGTTTGAGATCTAGGATGATGGTAATACTTTCTGAATGGCCCACTGGCTATTCCTGTGCTGTGACTAATGTGTTCAGTGGGGAGTCGCCAGGCGGAGGAGAAACTGGCGGCAGTGGTGGAGGCATACAATGTCCACTGTCAGTGGGTCAAGCTGTACTTTCCCCACAGCTGGCAGGTGGAATTTGCGGTGACCCTTGCATGCCTTGTCTACTGTTGGAACATAAGTCACTTGAAGGAAGGGATGGCAGGGATGGCAGTGCCTTGCATTTGTGTGTTCCAGTCCCAAGCATAGTGCTTGGCTCATGGCAGATGTGTTAGACGTCACTTCTTGATCCGCCAGACTTCTGCTGGTCCCTAAAACTCAGAACATCATTCTTTTCTATAGACTGTCCTCTTTGCAGAACTAATTGTCCCTTCATCTGGGTTCTGACCAGCTATGAGAACTTTGGTGAATTGTTTTACTTATCTTTGTCTTAATATCCTTAAATTGGGGATAAAGGTATGATCCATTTCTCACAGTTGTGAACATTTTAATGAAATAATGTATAAGAAAGGCATTCTGTTAACATTAGCAAGATATAGAAATGATAATAATAATTTTATCTATTATATAATGAGTTTCCTAAGGGATAGGGACCATTATTTTACATTTCTGTACCTACATAACTTTGCCAGGAATAACTCTAAAAGAGATTTACAGTTGAAGGTATAAGTAATTTGATTATTTTAAGGAAATAATGGCACAAAGACTGTGGTTCTAGGAACATTTTAATGATTCCTCAGTAGTCTTCCCATCAGTTGACACGCGAGTAGCCTAAAGGACTCTGAAAGGTTAATCATAAGAGAAAATGCTTCTGTTCTCACATCACTAAGTCCGATTAATATACACTTTCTTTTGGCTAATTCTGAGGTCTGGTTAATTTAGTGACACTAATGGTTTCTTTGACAGTCCTGAACTTGAGGTTCTTAGATCCCCTCTCCACGCCCAACTGAGGAAGGCAGAGACCTAGGAGATCATTCACCACCTGTGAAATTCTCAGCCATGCAATTAGGGAATTTGCATATTAATTATCAAACGGGTGGGGGAGGCATTGTAGCCTGCAGAAATGATGTCTGATGGGAGGAAGGGGTCTGAAGCCAGAAGAAACTGTGACTGTGTTTTCTTTGTTGGTTGAGTCCCTTAGAAATTGCCCTGAGGTAATTCTGAAAAAAGAAATCCAGTCTCATCCTTCATGTCTTGACCTCTTTGACCCACAGTTAAGCAGGACATACACACCGATTTGGTGAAATGGCTTTTATTAATAACATGGATAATGGCTACCATTATTTAGAACAACAACTGGAATCATTTGAAAAGACTTGTGTTAACCCATGGCCTTGCTCTCAGCATGGATGGCTGGTCTTTAGAGTTTCGGTCTGGCTCTTCTTGTCAGAGGAAATAGCAGGAGAAAGATTGAAGACAGGAAATAAGCATATGCTAGCTTATTGTACAAGCCACATATCGACTCTACAGACTTTCAACTTGGGGGAGTTTTGTAAGCAGTTTTATTTGGCAGTCCTTAAATTAATTAGCCCCAGTTTAGCCAAGTAATATATTGGATGAAGGTGGAAACATGACAACAGTTTTGAGTGCACCTGAGGTTGTAGATCTCTGGGATTATCTCATCCCAGGACCACTATCGCTGGAGAAGTAAGCTTTAATTTTCATTCACAAATGCAGAAATGGGGTGTTAGAGAGTTGAAGGGACTTGTTCAATGTCACACAGTTGATGACCCAGGCTTGAAACATAGAACCATCTCTGTTCTTTTCCATTAGGCTATGTTGGGAGCTTGGAGTTGTAGGAGCTACTCCAAGCTCGTCCTCTCTCACTACTTCCAACCTAGTGGATGCAGAAAGATGGAGAAATAGCAGAGCCAGCTACCCAGGGTCTGAGGGCTTATGACTAGTGGTGGCGAGTGGGGAGGAGGGGCCACATTATCTGTGGTAACTGCGCGAGCGTGAGTTCAGACGCTGTGGAAATAATACACGGGTCAGTACGACTAGGAGTTTCCCCCTCGTCTCGTGCACTTCCAAGCACAGGTTTTGCCTCTGGGTTCAGAGTGGCCTTTCTTTCATCACTCCGCCCCCCCCCCCCCCCAATTACAGGGGAACCGGTGTGTGTAAACACTGCAAACATCTCTTCACAGGCATTAGCTGGTTGTTTGGAGAATTAATATATGTTCCTCTAAAGGAGTATTGATTCGAGTTGGGTGATTAAAGCCACTCGGTAAAGAACCTGCTCAAGCTATTCTCCTGTGTCCCACTGATTATGGAAAGGGATATATCATATCAGTCTTTTCTCATCAAGCAACTCTTCCTTCGCCTCAACCCCTCTTCTATGCGGCTGCCTTAGGACTTTCAATTGGCTAAGAGACAGAATTCATTGTTTCCTGGGGAGGTGTGGAAAGGAGGAACAGGAGCAAGGAGTGCTCTGGAAAGCAGACAGGAGAATGGCCTCACCTTTTAACTAGTTGTATAAGCTTGGGAAACAGTAATTCCCTTCTTCTTCTTCATCTTCTCCCTCTCTCTCTCATATCATTTTTCTCTGATTCCATGTCCAGAATGTGTTTTAAATCGACTCTCTCCCCTTCCTTGCCCTGGGCGCTGTCCTGGCTCCTGTCTCCATTGCTCTGCTGGCAGTGCTGTTGTAGCCCCTTGACTGATTCTCCCACCTCCAGCCTCTCCTCCAGCCTCTCCTCAGCCCTGCCACTGAGGATCTTCTTTCAAACCAAGTTCCAGTGATATCAGTGATATCTCTTGCTCCGCTGTGTGAAATCCACCAGTCTCCTCATTGCCAGCAAAAAGAATTCTGAACTCATTAATGTTGTCCATGGTGCTTTTCATAACCCTAACTTAGCTTGTATTAATAGGACTGATTTTTGTCCTCAGCCACCCTCACATATACTGGGTTCTATCACACGGTATCAGCTGTCATTTATTGAGGAGACCCTTTCCTCTCATACTTCTGCATTCTTGCTTTATTTTTTTCCTTGGAAACTCATATTTATCTTCAAGTTCCATCTCAGACTCTCAAATGTTAAAGCCTTTGCTGATTTCCTTAGCTCAAGAACATAACGCTTCCTCATTTGTCCCCCTCTCTTATGGTATTTTGGATGTAGTCTTACTTACTAGTTTTAACATGATCTTTTTAGTACTCTTCTCCCCTGAAATGTGAGTTCCTTGAGAACAGCAATTGTGACTTATTAATCCTGAAATTTCCAGAGCCCACTGGAGTATGTAATGTATATTAAATGATAGACTGGAGTGTTTCTACTAAAAACTTTATATTCATTCTCTCTTTTTGGGGGTGGAGTATACCTTTTTGGTCCCACTGACTTTGAGCTTGGCAATATGACTTCCTTAGTCAATGGAATGTGAACAGACACAATGTAGACAGAGGTGTTAAATATGCATGGGTGGCTCATAGAGCAGAGTTGAACCAAAAGGAAAGCCTTGACCTAAGTTTAGCCCATTTGAAGATCTATAAGCAAGAAATAAATGCTGTTTCTTTAAGTCATTGGGCTTCAAGGTAGCTTGTTACTCAGTATTATTACAGGAACAGCTGACTAATACAGGTATTCAAGTGTTTGAACCAATACGTGGATGAGTAATACAGCAGTACCGTATTTTGCTGTGTATAATGTGCACCCACATTGGCCCAAAGGAAAAAAAAATCTTTCCTTTTAATTTTTAATTTCAATTATTTATTTATATTTAGAAAAAAAAACCAATTATTATATTCCTGGGTATTATTTTGCATGCGGATATCATTACTGCTTTAGAGTTAACACTTTCAACTCATAAGCATAAATAAAAGAATTAAAAACACTTATATAGATACAGAATTAGTACTAACCATGTATAATGTGCAGCCTTATTTTTCCCTCAAACATTTGGTCAAGAAGTGCTCATTATACGTGGCAAAATACAGAATAAATAGGATGATGCTATGACCAAATGTTTGCATCTTCTAAAAATTCATAATTTGCAATCCTAATCCCCAAAGATGAAGGTATTAGGAGGCGGCGCCTTGGGGAGGGGTGTGAGTCATGAGGGTGGAGCCCTCGTGAGTGGGGTTAATCTTCATACAAGAAACCCCACAGGTCTTGTTAAACCCTTCCTCCATGTTGGGACACAGCAAGAAGGTGCTGGCTGTGAACTAGAAAGAGAGCCCTCATTAAAATGTGACCTTGCTGATGCCTTGATCTTGGACTTGACAGCCTCCAGAACTATGAGGAATAAATATTTGTTGTTAGTCAATATGTAATATTTTGGCGTAGCAGCTCAAGCGGACTAAGGTGGATGAATTAAAAGGATGAGAGAGGAAGAGCTCAGAAAAGGTGAGCTGAATCCTTATGCATTTATTCTTGGAA
The DNA here is from genome assembly GCA_004026765.1 of Micronycteris hirsuta. NCBI lineage: Eukaryota > Metazoa > Chordata > Mammalia > Chiroptera > Phyllostomidae > Micronycteris > Micronycteris hirsuta. Next base: position 53,539 of record PVJI01007363.1, on the reverse strand, counting down.
AAGCATGGCATTAGGATCTAATGATAACTCATCATCCACAGAAAGTTAAGGATGGGATTATAGAAGTTATGGTAGTATCATAAACTTTAGTGAAAGACATTACATTTTAGGTCTGTGACCTTGGGATTGAGGCTGGAGCTTATGAATTTTAAAACTAAGAAAAATTAAGTTTCTCACTTTTATATTCATCATAGAAAACATAATCAGTAGGTAAATCTTCTAGGAAGAAACTCACATAATGAATTCCAAATTCTAATAGAAATTAATCTTGGATTATAAACTGTTTTGGATTAACCACACCACTGTTCCCCTTCATTAGTGTGGATAATTAAAAGTTAACTGTGTATCATTTTCTTGATATTTATGGATATTGCTATACCAACTGGTCTATGATTAGTTTTCTTTTTTTAAAAAATTAGGGTGCTCAGTGAATTCAGCGCTAGAGGATTGAGATTTAAATAGGTTTATGAACTTTGTCTTCATAATCTCAAATGCATATCAAGGGGACCTAAGTGAGAATTTGTAACGGAACAAATACAACTTTTATTTTATCTATAGAAATCCTGTATCATTTAACACATAGTAGGAATTGTTTCTATGAATGAGATATTCAAATTGCATAGAATAAGAGAAATGGAAGATGGAGAAATAAATCATCAGCTACATGTGGGACGGACAGCCCCAGAGTTCCCATGCCTTTGTTCTGGGGGTGAGTCTGGCAGGAGAAATTAGGTTTGATCGGTAGAATTCATGACACAGTGAGGTGACTCATGAATTGCCCACCATCTTGCATTATGTTTTCTGTTCTTGAACCCGGCAGGGGTCAGTTTAAAGATTTTTGAACTCAGGATTAGAAATTTAAGTTGCTTGCTTAAATATTAATCTTTGAGATGAGAACAATGCCAGGCTGTTGATTTGATTTGGATTAATAAGGTCATGTTTGTATTTTGAGTAGAGAAAATTGCATGCTATAAGGTGTAAATTTGTTCTTTCTGTGCTTAGCTTGTTGGGATATTGCGACGTTTAGGGACTGTGTGAGTGTATCATTTGACCTGTTCATCTCCTGTTCTCGACATGAGGCCATTGCATCTCCTCTAGATTGGTCTGCTGTTAATTTCGGGCACAAAAGATGCCATGTGCTGCCACTGTGATATTTTCTCTATGGTAGTTGCTCCCCTGGCTCTTTCTTCTCTGTCCACCCAGCGCATCTCTCCAGTAACCTTGAGAAGGTTTGTGTTCTTTGGTCACTGGAAATACCATTAGAAACTTAAAGAAAACTTTGTTGAAATCTGGGGGAAGGGGTGCTTGTGGTAAAACGGGATTTCTTCCACCCAGGAGCCTGATACTTATCCTGTTCCATCAAGATAATCCCCCAAAGCATTATCACTACCGAGGATTTAAATTTCCACTCCTTAACAGCAGTAGATTATGTACATTATTCACGCAAGTGTTGGGCACAGCTGAATTCACATATGACTTAGTAACTATCTACAGCATTGGCTATAATGAAGAGGAGTTTTGTTGACAGCAGAACTGGATTCTGTGATGTGTCTCTGCTCCTTTCCTGCATTCCTGGGTTACTGTAAATCAAGATAGAGCTGGGACTCAGAATAGATAACAAAATGATGCCAACCAGGCATCATACAACAGACATGTTCAAATGCTGAGTTATTGATGCTGAAGATGCAGAAAGGCTCCTGGACAAAGTTAACTCTCTATCTTTGGGAAATTAGATGGGGAAAAATCTAGAGAAACTCGGGTTGGTGAAAGAAGGAATTAGCCTCTTACATCTATCTCACTACAGAGATTCCTTGATTTCTTCTTCTTTTTGGTACTTTGGGGGACTGGGTACCATTCTCCCAGTATATACAGGACATCAAAAGGGAATAAACAGCTTTTTCACTGACTCAGTGTCTTTATAATAAAACGTCTGGAGAAATGAAGTAAAATAAATACTTATACAGTTGTTATTAGTACACGAGGACCATAAATTTCTTTTCAAGTCTTTCATTGTTAATTTCAGCATAAGTTATGGCTTGTCCAAAGCACTCTGAGGTCTGATTATACTAGTAATTGTTCTGTTGCTAAATGTGGTCTAGCTTTCATTATCTTCTCACTACCACCAGGTTTCATAAATTTGAAAATCACTCTTGACTGGTTAAAGGAGAAGATGGACTGTTTCCTTTGATCCTGAGTGATGGGAGTGAGATTAATGCTATCATTACCTTCTAATGATCATTTTGATGCAGAAATCTTGCACCAAGGTGGTATTTAGGTTCTGTAGGTGGATAAATGTTTATTATACCTGTTCGTATAGTGTGATCATTAAGAGGATGGGATCTGAACTGGACCCCTTGAGTTTGAATCCTGCTTCTGACACTTACTGGCGATGTGATCTTGGGTCAGTTAATTCATTTCTGTGCCTTAGTTGTTGCACCTGTAATAAGAATACTAATAGAACCCAGGTTGTTTTCAAATTGAAGGAGTGAATATCAGTAAAGTGTCTGACATATGTGCTGTGTGTTAGTGATGATGATATGAGCTGCACAATCCGAAGATAATGCTGGATGTATGTGCTTGATGATGGAAGAGAGAACGTGACCATGAACTCCACCCACCTCCAGAGCTGTTGGTTCCCTGCTTTCACTTCTTTTTGGCCTGAGGTTGAAGAGTTGCACTTATTCCTGACAGCAATAGAATGTACAAAATGTGCTCACATGGACCTTTGGATTTAGTAGTAGAGGCAATATTCTGAACTGACTAGTTTTCCAGTACTATCTTTTCAAGCAAGGGATATATTATGCTTAAACAGATTTTAAGTTATGATGTCCTCCCTGAATTTCTGGCTGTCTTTAAAAAATTTTTTCCTTTCTCTCAAGGCAGTTTCTAATACCAATGGCACCCTTAAATGTTAGCTGAAATTTACAATGTGATTGAAAATTGAGAGAGGACAAGAAGACTTCCAGGTTTTTGGGCATAGTTGTTAATGGACTAATTGTACTTGGAGAAGCATGCTGGGAACTTCAGAAGGAGCTAAAGAAATCCATTATTTGATGGAGAGGGTTTTAAAATTTGTAATGGCAGTTTCCAGTACCAGTTCAAATCTCAGTAAAGACAGGTAGGCATGTCAATCTGGTATATTGTTCTGTTTTATCTGAATCCTGAGTTTTACTCCATTTGTCCTGGAATCATCTTCCTTTTCCAATGTGTCTTCTGGAGCTACCACTCCTTTGAGAACCAGTTTCTTTGCATAAACTTTGTCTTTGAAATTTTATTTTTTTTGCAATATCAAAAAACCAGGCTCAATTTGCATATCTTCATTCATGGCAACATTATTCAGGTTAGCCAAGAGGTGGACCAACTCAAATGTTCATTGACAGATGGATAAAGAAAATGTGGCATAGACATACAATGGAATATTACACAACCTAAAAAGAAGGAAATTCTGTCATGTGCTACAACATGAATGAACTTTGAGGACAAAAGGTAAGCGAAATAAGCCAACCACAAAAGAACAGATACTTTATGATTCTACTCATATGAAGTATCTAAAGTACTCAAAATCATAGAAACAGAAGGTAGAAAGGTGGTTGCCAGCGGCGGGTGGGTGAGGGGGGGAATTAGTCTTTAATGGATATAGAGTTTCAGTTTTGCAAGATGAAGAAATTTTAGAAATCTGTTACACAGCAATCTATTATAATTTGGTAATTATACCAGACACTACGGAATTGTATAGGAAAGGGCTAAGATGGTAAATTTAATGTTTTATATCTTTTTAGCATTCAAAAAAAGACTGAACAAAAACAAACAAAAATAGTCTCTCCCCTGATGAAGTCCCCTTCATTTCCGTGCTGCACACGGCTGAGTTGAACCAGTCCTTGTTCGTAACCTGCTCTGGGCCTTCGCTTTTCCCCTCTCTAGAATCCCATGTCATTTAACTACAGCACCCTCTTTCCAACCTCATTGATGTCCGCTGTTCACCCCCAGGACACTTCTTGTCCCCATGACTTCCTTTAGTGGCTGCCTCAGGCTTCCTTTCCCACAAGTTGACTTCAGCCAGTTTCTGGACTATTGTACCTTTAGTATAATAATACATTTATCATTTTAGAAAAAGGATAAGCAAAAGGAAGAAAAGTGAAGACGATGTCTATACAGTCAGAGATAACCCATAGCATATATGTACATCTTACAGAAATGGGGTCACACTCATCTGCTGCCTTGTAAATGATATATTTTGATCTAACAACGTATCAGGACTATCTTCCCACGTGGCTAACTTTTCTGCTCTGTCAGGTTTGGCTTTCTCAGTTGCTGTGGGATCCCTTCGGCTCACTTTGGCCACACCTTGGACTTCCTCCACTTCTCCGTCACAGTCAGTCTTCTTTCCTCTAGTCACAAACTTCTGTGTTCTTCCTTTGTCACGTCATCTCACTCTTGCATGTTCCTTTAAATCTGACCCAGGAGAAAGTAGGCTGGGCTTGCTAACTGGTCAGGGCATCCTTGGGTACAAGGTCTCCAAGGTAGCGTTGGGATACAGATGTGGCTTCCCCCTCTGCGTTTCCAGCCATGTTTTTAGCTTAGACCCTTATGCCAATAATATGGTTAGTGGTTACGTATCGAATTCTGGATCAAATCCCCCAGACTCAGTGCCAGCTTTTCCACTCAACTGGCACTTCGGTGTCCTCGTGTTGTTGCTGTTAGTGACAAACACAGTAATACCCAGGAAACACTCGAAACGGGTGTAGAACACTCACTTAACAAGTAGTGTTAGCTATTGTTTTTTATTTAAATAGAGATTTAGAGTTGATTTTGCTTTCTGAACACTGCTCAAATCCATAAGTTTCTTCCTAATTGACATCATTTTGGTTTAGATGCCTTGCCCCAATGACAGTCTCATAACTGCTCCTGTTTGTGCGATTTCATGCCTCTGATCCATTACTCAGACAGTAGCCAGAGTGAGTTTTCTAAAATATAAATCTAGTTAGGGGTCTCCTTTGGCTGAGACCCTTCAGTGGACCCCCTGACTGGAGCACTCTCCTCCTCTCTCTCCCAGGCCCTGTGGCTAACTCCTACCCAGCTTCAGCATGCAGAGGAGGCTGTTCTCCTCCAGACAAGTGCCTTTCCCTTGGCCACCAAGCCTGGGTTAAGTGCCCTCCCACGTACTCCCTAGCATCTGCCGTGGGGCTCGCCTCTGCCATGGCGATACTGCTTTGTATTGTGATACCCTCACCTGTTTCCCCCGCCAATCCGCAGACTTCTTGAGGGCAAAAGACAGTTGTCTTCCACCTTAGTGTCTGGTACAGCAGCTGGACCATGATTACTGTTATGAATTAATTTCATTTTTCAGGATCTGTTTTCTTTCCAGATGGTTGATCTTAATTGTTACGTGTTGACTTGTGATAGTTTCAGTGTCGAGGGTGGATGTGTGTTGACCTTGTCCCCATATCCTCACTCCACTGTACCTCCTTTCTTTGCTTCCAGTCTTTTGTGTTCTCCATAATCTCTATGTTCAGAACTTTGCATCCTCTCATTTTTTCTCTTCTCTTACAATACTTTGTCCAATTCCCTATAATTATGCTTATTGCCCTTGGCTGAGATTCAGTGAATTGTTCTAGTGTCTTCTTTCCCTTGGGATTGTGAGTAATTTGTGGGTAGGGCTGTTGACTTCTCAGCCTCCCACCTTCTATAGTGCCTTGGTTTAGAAGGATTTTGGTAAATAGTACTCACCTTAAATCCAAAGCTCTGAGGGGGGAGGTCAAAGAAATACATTTTTAGGGCCACTCATTGGGAAGCCCATTATTAATGCAGTAATTGGCAATTTTAGGAGAAATCTTATGTAGAAGAAGTGCCAAGAAGAGGTTGTCCCTTTGAGTCAAACCAAGAGAGGAAACTTCCTTCCCATTTCGACATTTGTTTTGTTTTAAAATCTGGTAAGCATTCTATGTGGCTTTTTGTAGACTAGGGAAGTAGAAACTGAACTGTTTTCAGGGCCTGGGTAAAGAATGCTTAATATGTATTTCTATTGTTAATGAGGATGATGAAGATTAGTTCCGAAGGACAGTTCCAGTTCTAGATTTTTCTTTTGTAAAAAGCACATAATAATAGCAGGTACCACATAAAGTTGTTGTGAGGATACAATAATTTAATTCTTATACAGTGCTTAGAGACATGCCTGGCATATAGTTAGCATTAAAAAAATGATAGCTATTATTACTTTGTGACAGAGTGTTTTATATGCAATGAACATTTTAGATGTGGTATCTTTTTTTATCCATGCACTAATTTAAGGCATTTCCCCTCAATTTTCTGAGGCTCACGAATAACTTCTTTAAGATCACACAGCTATACAGTTGGAGTTTGACCTCAATTTTGAGTCCAAAGTCCTTTTGCTATGCTGCCCTTTTAGAAGGACAGTCCGGCCAAGGCTGGCATTGAACATGAATCTCTCAATATAGTTGCTCCAATTAGCCTTTGTGGATCCTAGTCTCTCCACATATATTGGACTTTGTAATCTGTGGAACCTGATACTGTGTTAGAAATGTGATTCTTACCCGTGGAGAGTGCAGTGTCGCAACCTTCCCAGTGTTGGTATTTTGGGCGGGATAATTCTTTTCTGCGGGGCTTGTCCTGTACACCATCGCATTCCTGGCATCTACGCACTGGCTGCCCATAGCATCTCTGTCTCCCAGGTGTGACAGCAAAAATGGCTCCACACATTGCCAGCTAGCGTCTGGGGATCAGAATCGTCCTTGTTGAGAATAACCGACCTGGAATATGTCTAATACTCACTACGTCATCTGTCCCCAGGACATTTCTATTTAATAGGGGGCAAACTTCAAATGAAACAGTCTTAAACAGTAACTCTTTCCAATTTTCACCAGTCTTTTAAAGATGGGCACTATGCCTCTCTTGACTCTCAGGTCACCTTGTCTTTGAAGTCACTAAGAAACCCTGCCCTGCCCACCCTGTTTGCCAGTGCTGACATAATAAAATGCCATGGACTGCATGGCTTAAATGACAAACATGAATTTTATTACAATTTGGGCTACAGGTCCAAGGTCAAGGTTTGGGTTTCATCTGTTATAAACCCTCAATACTTCCCACTCTCCTCACTAATGTAATACCTTCTTTTATCTTTTGAAGATACTGATTACATCTTTTTAAAGCTTTACTGCATGGCCTCTTTTTCCTCCAGATCCCTTTAAAAAACATTGTTTAGACTCTGTTTTTCACATTAGGTGCTTTCCTCAAATGTGGGGTGATCACCGACTGCCCATTCCAGTTACAGAAAAGTGTTTGAAAGTGATCAGACACTTTCCAATCTTGCAGACAGAGCTTCAGTGAAGGCCGATAAGATGATGACTTGCCATTTTCACTGGTGCATCTTCTGTTATCAGTCTGTATAGTTCTTTTCTCCTGTGTAGGCCAGTTTCCCTCAGGGAAAGAGACCTCCATCTCCTGCCTGAGGTGTGTGTGCGTGTGCGTGTTCTGGGGTAGGTATGTGGGGGGAGAGGATGAGGAGGGCTGCCGGCATTCTGAAAGCCAGGAAGGAGGAGAAGATAGGAGTCTTGAAGTTAGTACCAGAATTCCACTGATTCGTTCTCTCTTCAGTGGGATTCCTTTCTCCTACTGTCATCCAGACCTGTTGCTCTTCAGAGCAGAAATGCTCTTGTTTAACTTCTCCAGGTCTTCAAAGTTGAATCTTGGGTTAGGGTAGGGCAGGGAAGTCACCAGCTATGGGGCATCAGTTTAATGCTTCTTTATACCAACTTTCAAACCCTCCACTTTCAACACAGTTGTGCTCGGAACGGCAAAGGTACTTGCTCTCCAGTTCCTGAGTGTGCTGTAGAAATAGATTTTTTCCCTGTATTTTTTGACTCCACCCCAAACCCATGTAAACGTGTTTTAATTTCCTCTGGCCTCTTAAGTCAGTGACACTTGCCCATCTCCTTAACAATTTCTGAAACTTTGTCGACATGTCCAGGCTGCTTGAATCTCCTAGTCTGTACTTTGTGTGCATTTATAAATTAAAAACATTTTTATGTTCCTTTTTTATTTTTTATTTTTTGAGGGAAAGGTGGTAAATGTATGTGTTAAATTTGCTTTGTTTCTCCACACATCCATTCGTCTTCCCAAAACTCTCCACGTCCCTGGCTCCTGTTCTATCACTCTGCCCTGATTATCTTTCTCTTACTCTGTCTATTCCTCCTCTCTGCTTTTCATGGGTGCTCTTATTTTGCTTTTCCCATGAACAGTGGTTTTCCCCAGACCTCCCCCTCTCGTTTTACTTTTATTCTTGTGTTATATATTTTGATAAAGTGACCTCCATATTGTGTCATGGTTTTAATAATCAATGTAGGCAAATAACTCATATATCTCATTCTCCTGTCTTGATCTCATCCCCTCATTCCATATTCCAGTAGGCAGTTACTGTCTGGACATATCCACTGAGTTGTCCTATAAGCATCTTCTAAAACTCAATATGCACAAAACCAAACACAGTATCTTTTCTCCTCCTCACACCAACTCCTCCTTTTAGATTTGCATCCATAGTCACAGAAGTCACACACGTGGGAGTCATTTAATCTCCCATCTATTTTTCACTCCATAGGTCCAGATAATCACCAAATCCTGCCAGTTTTTCCTCCCACATATTTTCTCGAATCCGTCCCTTCCTTTCATCTCCATGATGCCTGTGCTCATAACCTCCTTTCTGCTCTGTGCCACACACAGCCTTCTAACTGCTACTGGCTCCTGTCTTTTCTCTTTTAAATCCATCCTCTGCCCCGGTACCAGAGTGACCCATCCAAAGCATAAATCTCATCATATAGTTCCCCTGCTAAAATCCCTTCAGTTACTCCCCAGTGTGGAATAAAATCTATGTTCCTTGACATGGTGTACAAGGCCTTCTATGACCTGGCCCTAGCTCCTCTTTCTTGCTTCATCTCATTTCACTCCTGACCTCACATGTTCCCGCTTGTAGTACAGACTGTCTGTTGTTTCCCCCCTCTCCTTGGGTTTCTTGCTTCTGCACCTTTGTTCCTGTTAATTTCTCTGGCCTATACCTTTTTTTTTTCACTTGGCTGAAAAGGATCTTACACCTTCTTCTAGATACAACTCATCCTATATATTCTTCATCAGGAAGGAGCCTCTAATTTCTCTGGCGTTCTGACATGCCTCTTCTCTGTGTGCCTGTATATCCACATGTGCACACCGCCATCCTAATGTTGAACATAAACAGGGCCTGGCACAAATAATGCCTGCTTTTATTACAAAATCATAAGCATGTGATTCTGTAACATTGCACTATCACAGTCAAGCACACCCTATGACATTTTAGGTGAAATGTTCAAATTAAAACTATAAGTTATTACACCTGTGTTATTACCCTACCAACCACACTCAGGCGGACCTTACTTCTGCTGGACCCTGAATATATGTATGTAGTTTGTTTCAGTGAACCTGGTAGACTGCAAGTTTCCCCAGAGAAGGAATTCTTCCCTGTTTTTGATGCCTAGCACTTAGTTGGTATTCAATAATTAGAGGTTAAATGGAAATGGTCTTACTTGTAAATTGCTTCTTAGTGGCTAGAATAGCAAGTGCTCAGAGCTCAGGAAGTATTGCCGGAAGTGTTGGCATTATGGTTACAATCGTGTGACAAAGGCGATTATTTGGCCTCTGTTTCTCTGGCTACATTGAATGTTTCGGTGGTAAATATCTGGGAAGGGTGTTTTCTGATGGTAGGGAAGAGAGACGGCCAGAGATAGTTTTCATTCTAATCTGATGCATTGAGAGTGCAGAGAAAAGCTGGAGGTGATGTGGGTCATCATCTTCAGACTTAATACCGTCAAGTGATCTAGAAGAGAGCTGGTGAAGGTGGATCCCTCAAGTACCTGGCAAGTGGGACTGGGTTGGTAGAGAGGCAGGCAGGGTTGAAATAAATGAGTGTTTTACTTTCACCTTCCTCACATGTCTAAGTTCTCCTGGTCTGCTCCCAAATGTCTCTGGGCCGCATCCAGTTTGCAGATGGCAGTGGACATTCTAATGTTGCATGTAGGCTCTTCAAGATGAGCTCTTATAAATAGCTCTCATGCCCTGGGAGGTGTGCCAAAATACATTTTCTTGATGACTGCAGAGATGCTTGCTAAAAAGCAAACAGCACATTAGTGGCCTTCTTGTGCAAATGGAGTGTGAAATTGTGGCTTGATACTTCAAAGCTATACCTTTTTGTCTCCCTGATGATGATTAAGAGAAGCCCAGCTTGATTTGATTGGGAGGGTGTGCGTGGGTGGAGGTGCAGGCGTCAGACGGGCGGGCGGTGAAAGAACAGTGAAAGGGAAGGACAGGAATGCACACGCCTCCTTCAGCTGAGTACTTCATTTGACCTTCAGGAAATTGGAATAGAGGTCACGTGACTTGACGTTTGCCTGGAAATTAACTGACTCTGTTTGTTCCAGACCCTGGAATTGATGAAAGAGCCAGGGGATTCTGACTGCAGAATTATAATAAAGGGAAATGTCTTGAGCAATTGCTAAATATTTAAAGAACCATCTCAAAACTAAGTTGTCAGATGGAATGAATGAAATTGAAATGATTTTTAAACATTATCTCTAATGGCATGGATCGACATTCAGGGCTGCAAATTGCTCTGCATCATGAAGGAAATATTCTGTTTGTTTTTTGTGACACTGGTGTTTCTATATCACCTTTCATCCCAAATGTTAATTAAGGAACAGTATGCCCAGGAGGTGGATCAAATGAGGAATCCAAAAGAAAAGGACATGGTCAAGGATTTTTTTTTCTTTTGCAGTATCATTAAACCAGGGTGTGCAGAGGACAAGGGGACATTAATTCCCAGTGCGGCTGAGATATTCTCTATCAAAATAAAGGGAAGCAAGAGCTTTGTTTACAGTTTCTTTTCTTGTCTAAACAGGACAATATGAGATGAAAAATATAATTAAATATATTTAAATTAAAATATAAATTAAAATATAATAAAAATAAATTAGAGATGCTATAGAGGATTTTCTTCACTTGTTCACTGGATGTGGTAAATATTGTGGATTACCTACCCAGTCCTCATTCCCCATTTCTTTTGCTCAAAACCTTGAATTTCTTTAAGGATCCACCTCTGGCAGAGACTTCTAGCTGCCTACCCAACATCAATTTTTACCCGCAGAAATTTAATTTCATTATGAGAAATAAAAATCCCAGCTAAAGAACTGTATTTTCAGCCTCTCTTAAAAAAAATGGAAATATTTTTGGCATATAACGCTGGAAATTTAAAGCGTATAACATGCTGATTTGATATATTTATATATTGTCATATGATTTCCATTATAGCAATAATTAGCACTGCTATCAGTTCCCATAACTGTCATTTCCTTTTTTGTGGTAAGCATAATTATTGGATATTCTATCTTTAAACCTTTGAACCAGTCCCAGATCTCTTAGACTTCTTATAGCATGAGAAAACAATGGGTTCCACCTTAGGTCACTGTCATTTGGATACTGTGTTACACAAAACCAAGCCCAGCCCCTGAGGGATACTTCACCAACTGGAGCACATCTCTAACTTTAGCTTATTAGTAAACTGATTAGTCTCTTGAGTGGTTTAAGATTGATCATGTGATATCAGCTGATGAAATGTGACCAATGAGATGTAAGATGGAAGATGCTTTCCCCAGAGAGAATAGCTGCCCTGCTTTTTCTTTAAAAAGAAAGATGGTATCTTCTTTTGTTGGACATGGTGTAGGTCAGAACATGATGCCTGAAACCACTGTAGCCATTTTGCATCCAAGAGGGAAGCTGTTCTGGGGATAGAGCTGATACAATGAGGACAGAATAGTGGATATTTGGAAAGAACTAGATTCTCCATGACATCATTGAACTGCTAAATCCTGGGGTTTCCCATCTTTAGGCTGTGGCTTTGTGAACTAATCAAATCTTTTGTTGTTTAGACCAGGAATTGGCAAACTTTTTTTTTTTGAAGGGCCACAGAGTAAATACTAAAGTCTTTGTAGGGCACTTTGTAACTGTAGCAAGAAAGCAGCCATAGACAATATGTAAACAAATGGGCATGTTTGTGTTCCAATAAAATTTTATAAAAACAGGATGCTGGCAGTATTTGACACTTAGGTGATAGTTTGTTGAACCCTGGTTTTGACAGTTGAGTTGAGCTTTTCCGCTTCTTAACTGATCTGTATCTTACCTGATACAGATCTGGAGGTTGGAATGCATAAAATCTAATGCCTCTTTCAGCTCAGAGATTGAATGATTTGGAGAATGACATAAGAAAAGACCAGAAAAGAGAGAAACAAGTTAAAAGTAAGAATGATAAAAGATATTCATAGAAGAGCTAGAGGTAAAGAAGCTTTAAAAGTTATCCCTCAGATGAACAGGGAAGAGGGAAATAGCCCTTAGCAGAAGGCTGGTAGAAGAAAAATGTAGATGCATTTAATTTGTAGAATTTCCATAATTTTTAGCACAAGTAAAAGTTAGAAATATATTTAAGAAAAAGATGTGCTTATTATCCTAGTACCCAAACATAGATCTTGTTACTAAGATATAAATATAGACTTTTCCTTTTTTAAAAAAGAATTGTATTACACATGCTGATTTTTAGTTGTTTTTTTTTTCCTACCTTAACTGTGGATTCTGAACAACTTACAAGATTTATACAGCCATTATTTTGAAGGTTGTTTAGTAGCCCATTGTATAAAAGTAGCAATTTCTTTAACTGGTCCCTTATTCTTTCATTTTGGTTGTCCTTCTCTTCCTCACCCCTCCCTCTTTTTGCTATTGTATAATAATTTTGAAATATTCTATTTGCTATTAGGAAGTTTTGTCCCATTCCCTCCCTAATTCTTGTTTGGGAAGACCTTTTCCTCTTCTCTCATAATGTCAAGAAGCTGGTAAAGGGCAATATAAACGTTTCAGTTTAGCAATCAGAGACACATATTCTATTCCACTCTGAGTGAGATCCTGATGATGTCATTTGTCCAGATGTGTAACTCCTGAGTCTTCAGCGATTTCAGAAATGGTTTTCTGCTACTCTGTTTCATCATCTGGGTGTACTTCTCCATATTCTGCACAGTCCTTGAGTTGTAGGGTAGAACAGGCTGTTGATCAGATGTAGTAATAGCAATGAACTCCAGGTCCTCCTCCCTGTTTTCCCCCCAGTACCCCCTACATCTGCATTTGAAGATTGTCTGAGTCATTCTCAAGGGCAATTTAGCTTATACTGTTTAAGTAGGGAATTTTATGATCAATTTGTGTCTGTTAATTAGTGAATGCTCATGTTCATTAGACCAGATGGAACAGAAAAATGGTGTCCTTTATAATTGGAAGATACATAACCTCATTTTGTACAGTGTTAGGAAGGAATACTGGTGTAAATAAGAAATACCATTCATATTTAACTTTAGAATGTAACCTGTGATGCAGAGAAAGAAAGGGACTTGCCCGATGATACAGCTAGAGGTGGGGCTGAAGGAGGACCCAAGTGTTCCTGGGGGTTCCCCACTGTACCCCTGTGGGTCTGAACGTACCAGAAGGGACATATCTTTTGGGAAGTGCTTCCCCATTGTCCAAGAGTTGTCCATGGGTGGGAAGTGGAGATAATAAGCACAGATAATCAGCAGCTAATGACACAAAGAAGGAAGGTTCTGGGGAAAAAAGAGCAAATTAATATTAAAATATTTTATAGGTAAACATTTATTGATATAAAAATATCTACTTTATATATAAAGTGAAAAATGTAGGTTTAAGGTAACATGTGGAGCATGACTCCAATTTCATTAACAAATGATCTTCATAAGATCTGTCATCTATCTATCCGTCTACCTACCTTTCTATCAATCATCTATGCATCTTTTCATCTACCTAAAAATTTTTATTTTGTGGTGTTGACAGTGGTTATTTTCGGGGTATGGGTAACTGGAGTGTTATTTCCCTCTTATTTATCAACAGTATTTTCTAAGTGTTTTATAATAAACATGTATTGCCTTTCCAATAAGGAGAAAAGTAATAATTGAAGAAGAAAGGCAATTATAGATAAAGTTATAGGTCATGTTTTGAAAGCATATCTGTGTGTCACTAGGACATAGGGAGCATTTTCAAATGTTGTTTTGAATGATGAATATTCCTTTCACTGGGAACACCATTCCCATGGGATCTTTGACATATCATACTTTCTTTTTATTTTTTTAAGATTTTACTTATTTATTTTTAGACAGAAGGGAAGGGAAGGAGAAAGAGAGGAGAGAAACATCAATGTGTGGTTACCTCTCGTGCGCTCCCAACTGGGGACCTGGCCTGCAACCCAGGCATGTGCCCTGACTGGGAATCCAACCAGTGATCCTTTGGTTCACAGGCCTACGCTCAATCCACTGAGCCTCACCAGTCATGGCTCTTGCTTTCTTTATGGTCTTTACTATTTCTCATAGCTCAGAGGTCAAGAATCTGTGTCTCAATTACCTGGTGGTCAGTGACCTATTACTTTTTTATTTTTTGTTTTTGTTTTGGAAGAATGAACAGGAAACTTTAGTAAGTTTATCTGAATGTCACCAAGGCTGAAATTAGTCAATGAAAGGACATCAACACAAGGGCAAGAAATGGGACAATATGTGTAACTCTTAAATCTTGGACGGGGGTAAGGGGGAAGCAAGAGGCAAAATAAGCAATGTAACCCTTCCTCCCCATGTCATATATGAAGAGTAAGTCATCACCAATCTGGTAGTTATACTTCAGATGCTTTGGGATTTATGCTGAGAGTCGAGTTGGGAGCATGGTTGTGAGCTTCATGATTTACAGGAGGGTTAGAGACTTTAGGTGATGAGAAGGTGAAGGGACAGAGCTTCTAGAGAAATGGCAAAACGAAGATATTGAGAAAATGGTTCAAGGGAACTTTAAAAAAATCCTTTGTCCTTGGTCATGAGTGAGAAAAAGGTTTCTGGTAGAATTTAAGGAAGTTGCTGACTTGAGGCTGGGTTAGATGCAAAGGGACCATAGGAAAGGAGAGAGAAAAGGCTTCTGTCATTACAAGTGTGATGTGGGTTGGTAACTCAGGGACTGGAAGTGTGCTGTGTAGACTATGGCCTTGAACCGCTGGAGGGGAGGGTAGACGCTTCCTATAGTGCTTTCTGCATACAGCAATAGTATTATCACTCACCAATGTAAAAGCATCTGATAAACCCTCATGATATTAAAAAAGAATCCAAATCCCTTACCTTGGCCTACCTGTAAAGCTTTGCGTGGTGTGTCCCCACCCCATCATCTGCCTTTTTTTGTTCCTTAAGCACTAGCTATAAGGCACTTCTTTCTGTTTCAAAAACAGCTGAGCTGGCCCTCACTTGAGGCGTTGCGTTAGCTGTCTCCTCTGCCTGAAAACCAGGGCCCTGGATCTTGGCACGCTTGCCTTGCTTTTTGAGTCACGACTCAATGCACCTCTTCAGAAAGGATTTTCTTCATCTCCCAACCTCGAATATATCAGCAACCACTTTCTATCATATCACCCTCTTTGTTTTCTAAAAAGCATTTATCATTACCTGATGTTTTCTTTTTTTAAAAAAATTTACTTTTAATCTCTGTTCTTCTGTTGGAATATAAACCCCATGAAAAAAAGAGGCATGGTCTGTTTTGTTTAATGTCTAGAATAGACCTGAGCACATGGTAGGTATTCAATCATATTTGTAGAATGAATGAGCAAATCTGCCTCAAGATCTCCATATCCTCATTCTGGGAACATTTTTATGTCCCCTTTCGTGAAATAGGTACCATCGTTGTACTTCCAGGGCGGTCTCTGTCTTTGAAGGTAGTGTCCAGCTCAGTGATGAACCCGGACAGGCACGGTGTTGCTCCCGTGCTGCATTCTCAGCACCCCGCTATGTGCTGGGAACTGCTCACTGAGTGAGGGAACGGACGAAGGGACGAATGAATGGGATGTTGTGCTGCAGGTCCTTAGGCAGAGCCTCTGAGGCAGAAAATCTCACCTTGGTGGACAGGAAGGGAAAGGGGGAGAGACATTCACAGCGACGTACAAAGTTCGTCTGAGGTGGGTCTCGAGTCATAGTTAAAAGAATAAATTATATGAGAAGATAAATGAGGAAACTTCTAGGACTGGGGATCTGGAGGGTTGGTTTTAGAAAACTCTCAGCGTAGACTTACCCCAGTCTTCAACTTCTGTTACAGATGGAGGCCACTGTTCCTCTCTGGCCACCTTAGAAATCTGATTAAATATTAAATTTTTGACTAAGAGAGAAAGAAAGAAGATGGAACCTCAAGAGATTTCAAAAGGGATGTATTTGAAATAGGAGAAGGGAGGAAAATTAGAAAATGTTTCATTCAGTGAAATAGACCTCTCTACCTTTGCACTCCAGTGTATTTCTGGAGCTTTAAGATTTAGCTGCTACCGATCATATTAATGGCCCAGGGAAGCAGGAGGTTCACTTTTTTATAACAGTAACTTTTGAATTTTACTAGATAGCTTCTGCTGAATAAAATTCCAATTATTCATTTTTTTTATGAAGAGTTAAGGGATTTGGGGGTTCACGGCATGGTAGAGAGGAAGACCAGGTAATTTCATGTCAGCAGGTGTTTACTAAGATATGGGCTGACACAGCACATTGTTTATTAAAATCCACCTTATGGAACAATGGTCCCATTAGATGCTCCGTGAACAAAAGATTCTGTAACATTAGTTTAGGGAAAGCCACTTCATCTCAAAGGCTTTTTGGAGATGTACACTTTCGTTAGCATAGATTGGGCTCTGAGATCTTTAGTGAAGAAAACTTGGCTTCTTGAACTAATTTGATGATGCTACCTGTGTGTGTGTGTGTGTGCATGAGTTTTGAATGTTATTACCACTCTTGGGGACATATGTGGCACAGGAAATATTATGGATATTGGAGTCAGACTGACCTGGGTTCAAATTTAATTCTCACTACCCATTGCTGTGTGACCTAGAAAAACTGGCTCAATGTTCCTGAGTTCTGTTAGCTTTTTGTTAATTGGATATAATATTTTGCCCAATAAGATTTTTACAAATATTAAATGAGGTAATTCAAAGCATGGACTATTCAATAGCACTGGTGACCAGACAGGTGAATGGTGATTGTATTAAGAAACCGCATGGGAGATGTGTGTGGAACATGACCCTGGGTAAAGTAGTGTGCCTTTATCAAAGAGTCTCAGTATATGTCTGGTATATACAAAATACCATGGACCCCGGGCCAACGCCATGCCCGGCAGGTACAGCGCTGTGTGAGCTGCAAGGACCCTCATCATCACGGAGCTCACTGGCTGACCCTGGGTGGCGTTTGTGTTCTTGTAGCCTCATTCACGCTAGAACTTGTCCCCCAGTCTTAATGCCTAGTTGCCTTCATCTTGACATTAAGCAATAAACCCTCCCCCAATATTATCCTTCAGGTGTATGTTCTGGAGGGGGATATTTTGCTGCTGGAACGGCTCTCCAAGTACTCCTTATAAATCCATAAAATCTGAAGAAACTTTCACAGGTGACAATCAGGTACTTAGGGAGTTGGTGGGAAGAGGAATTAATTGGCAGTGGGGACAGCACTTAGAAAGCATCTTGTAAACTACAAACTAGACATAAACTTTGGTTTCCCCTACTATTAGGTAAAAAGAGAATCATCATCCTTTCTCAGTTTTGGGGAAAGTATTTACAATGGTAGGTTTTTGAAATTTTTTAAATTGTAATTCTCACCTGAGTATATGTTTATTGATTTTAGAGAGAGGGGGGATGGGTGGGGGGGGACAGAGAGAGAGAGAGAGAGATGTGAGAGAGAAACGTTGATCAGTTGCGTCTCTCAAGTGCCCTGACTGGGGATCGAACCCACAACTTAAGTATGTGTCCTGACTGGGGGGGATCAAACCCACAATCTTTTTGGTGTACAGGATGACACTCTAACCAACTGAGTCACTCAGACAGGGCTATAATGATTGTTTTTAAGGTTAATTTATAGGAATATTTAGTTCCTGCTGGAAAACTGATTTCTGGATATAAGGGCTCAAAGGCTTATAAAAATAATAGTTAACTGTTCTTCTTTGTACCGTCGTCCTAGAGTTGTTTGAGAGCTAGCCTTTGTATTTATGTGGAGAATAATGGCAAATGCTCAAAGTCATCGATAAAATATTTGAGAAGATTTTCAGGTTTTTTCGAAATGTTTGAAAGAGGGAAAATGGTTGTTTATTCCTTATGACACCCTCTTAGTTCCTTTATGTATATGCCTTAAAAACAGGGATATTTTGTGAGTCATTTGGAATAGACAGCCCCAGGCACGCAGCCTTCAGTAGCTTCTACCGGCAGCACAGTCTTTGAAGGCAAAAAGACTTTCCTCAGAAGGCTTTAGGGGCCTTGCAGCTAAAAGAAAGGAAATGTCAGCTGTGCAACTGCTGAGGGACAACTTCCTATTCTAGGAAGTGACCTTGAAATAATGTTCAAAGTGCCTTTGAAGGATGTGTGGCTCATTTTGGTTGGAGAACATGTGGGCTTGGAAATGAACTGCCCTCTTGGGTTGAGCCTGCCTTGCAGTGTGAGGACACCATGCATGTTACTGGTATTGCCCACACTGCAGTTCGTGGAAAAGATGACCAGCTGTTGCTTAACTATTTCCAATCTTTTTGTCTTACAAAATTATATATCTTTTTGAGGCTTGGGGAAAGGATGTGGTTAAAAAGAAAAGTGAAGTGGGAGTGAGGTGAGGAATCAGATCATTTCTATTTAAAAACAGCGATTTATTGGGCTCCACTCTGAGCTTGAGTGTTAAATGCTTTATATTAATTCTCTCATTTAATCTATATAGCAGCTGTGTGACAGATATATGATTATCTCCAATCCTGAGGTTTAGAGAAGTAGAAGTGAGTTGCCCAAAGTCATAAGGCTATTAAGAAAAGAAACTGGAGTTTGAGTCTGGGTCTCTTTGTGTTGAAAATCTGTTTTCCTTTTAATATACATCATAATGCATATGTAACAGTTACTACTACACCAGTTACCACCGTCACCAAAAACGACAACTAGTGTTGACTGAGCTCCTACTATGTGTCAGAGACTAGGCTAGATTACCCCCCTGAATCCTCATGACTGGACTTTGAGGTGTTAGTCTGCCACCGTCTCTTTGTGGAGATGCAAACATTGAGGGCCAGAGAGGGTAAGTGACGTAACTCAAGTCACCCATCTTGCAAGGGGTGGAAGCAGGCTTGAGCCCCGTCAGTGTGACTCTGGGCTCTGTCCTCACTCACTGCATGACCTCCTGGTTAAGAAGCGTCAGTGTGCCCGTGGACCCTGGGGACACGTCCTGCAGAGAGAAAGTCGGAGGAGTGCTTTGGTTTTCTAGGGCTGCTGTAACAAACTACTACAAACTGGGTGGCTTAAACAATGGAAATGTATCATCTCAGTTCTGGAGGCTAGAAGTCCAAAATCGAGTTGTTGGCAGAGTTGGTGCCTTCGGAGGACTGTGAGGGAAGGATCTGATCCAGATCTCTGTTTTTGGCTTGTAGCTGGCTGTCTTCATGTTCCACGGGTTCTTTCTGTATGCATGCTGGTCTCTAAATCCCCCTTCTTTGTGAGGACACCAGGCACACTGGAGTAGGGCCCATCGTAATGGCCACATTTTACCTTGATTACCTCGAGGCCCGATTTTCAAATAAGGTCACATTCTGAGGTCCCGAGGGTTAAAACTTTAACACATGGATTTTGGGGGAATACTATTTAACCCATAACAGGGCAGGTCTAGAGTTGTAAGAAAGTTCTAAAATTTCTTAAAGTTCTAGTGATTAGAGAAGGGCCAGAGAGCCGGAGGGACCTCAGAGCCCTGATGATGGGCAGACATTGAGCTCAGGGGACGGCAGTTGGGATTTCTGTCCAGGAGAAAGCCCATCTCGTTGGAATACGTCCCCTGCTCAGGAATCCGAGGGAGCATGGCAGCAGCGGGGGCTTGTTCCCATCTACAGACTTGGGTGCTGTCTCCTGGGTGCCTCCGAGGTGGGTTAAGGTGAGACGTGAGGATGCTTCCAGCACAGGGTGTGGATTTTCTATGAGAAGTTCAAAGTAACTCTGAAATTTGGTAATATATAGTTATAAAAGACATAGGAGAAATACATGTTCCATAATTATATTGACAGAGCAATAAAAAATTTAGGCGTGAAAGAGACGTTCACCAAGAGATGGATTGAGTTTAAAATTACTCCAGGGTAGTCTAACGTCGAATTACTATAAACATCACTCACACATTCATTCATTAATCCACCCGACATTTGAAGAGTATATATATTATGGGTCCTGTGGTAACAGCTGGGAGGACAGTGAGACAATGTCATTATGCAAGACACACACTTGCCTGTCTTCAAGGCAAGCATATGTGTTAAGCCATAGCAACCTCAAAGTAGAAAATTCGCTACATGACAATTTCCCCTGGATATGCAGAAAAATCACTGGAGGGCTTGAAAAAATAAAACAATTTCTGGGACTCAATTTATATTCATTACCTTGTGTCCAGGGAGGCAATACTTGAGGAAGAATTTGAGACCTAGGCCAAGACTTATTTTGAAATGAGAGGATGTTGGTTCTATTCTTTCCTTGGAGTAGGGCTCTCAGAGAGTTAAAAGCTATGTCTGTCCTCATCTCCTCTTCGGCCCTGTCCCTGCTCCCTCTCTACCTCCCCCAACCTGTCTCAGGATCGAGGATGACATTCTAGAATTTTACACAAATGTGCCACAGCTTTTCTCTCTAGATGCAGCTCTTAAGGCTCCCAAAACTTTCTTAAGGGGGTTTAGCTGTGGATCGGCTTAGCTGTCACTAGAGGGCTTAGAATGGACCCTGCCTGCAGGAGCTGTTCTCTCGATGCGCTGCCAACAGATAAATAAGCTTAAGGATGGCAGAGGGACCTAGAGGCTGTTTGATGCCGTGGAAAGCCCTAAAATACTATTGGAAACTGCTGGGAGAGGACACTGAGCAAAGCTAGGGCCATAGAGATCCTGTCTAGGGATATTCTGTTGGTGGAGACATACCCTCCTCCCAAACACTGGAGGGTGATGGGCTTTTCTTAGACTCCCTAGGGATTAGGACTAGGGACCTGTAAACTCCCAGTACACACGGCTTCTCGTGAGCAGGTAGATCCAAGCTTTTTAAAGGGATCTAGTTCGAGAGCAGTACGCTTTTCCATGATGCTATCCTGAGCCACTTTTTCCCCACCGCCACTTCCCTTTCACTTATGTTTAAGTTACTACCAGCTAGTGGAGCCAAAGATCCACATACGAATTCTTTTAAAAAAAGTGATTTTTTTTTTCTTCTTGAGCTAGGACAGATAATGAGAACTAACAAGGGAGTCAAAGAGGATTTTTTTTTTTTTGCATGCAAACATGCAGATTTTGGTTAACTCTTTATCTCTTAAATACAAAGAATATGCTACATCTGAAACATTGTTGTGTATTTTTATTTAATAAGCTAACACATCTATTTTGATCTTTTAAAAATAAACTTCAGTGGCAAAGCTGTGTTTCATTTGTAATTTGTCTCGAAGGCCACTGAACGTTAGAGGCAAGATTTGACCTCCCTCCATCCAGGATTGTTTGAATGACATTGGCTTCAGGAGCAGTGTGTGGTGTGGGCTTGTAGGAAACAGTGGCAGCTTTGTCTTCTCTTTGTTCACAGGCTGCTCTCCTAAGAGAGCTGACTGACACTTTGTTTGCTATGGAGGAGTAATTGTCCACAGACATAGGTTGGTAAGGAAGAGCTCACACCTGTAATTTCTCACTGTTCTCGAGACCCGCATTCAGCAGGAGAGCTGAGGGTCTCTCCATTCTGCCCCTTCCATGACTGAGTCTGGATGGCATTATACTCAGTAGGGGAGTGGGACTCTTCCTCTGGCATTTGTCCCAGTGTGCCCTAGCTTGGGGTCAGGGAGGGTGGATTGCAGAGTGGAGGAGCTGCCTTGCTGGGACTCAGCTTGAACTAAGACACTTCTGAGCCTCCCATTGAGCTGATTGATTGCCTGCTCAAACACTGGTTAAGTAGTCTGGCTTGGCTTTTCTTTCTTTCTTTCTTTCTTTCTTTCTTTCTTTCTTTCTTTCTTTCTTTCTTTCTTTCTTTCTTCCTTCCTTCCTTCCTTCCTTCCTTCCTTCCTTCCTTCCTTCCTTCCTTCCTTCCTTCCTTCCTTTTTTGCTGCTTGTGTGCTTGTGATGTGTAACTGTTACCCTTCTTGATATTACTATGGGCAATGGCGGGTCTTAATGGGCTTGGATCCTAGTTTCTTGGGAACCAGTTCTTGACACTCTCAGTCTGGAGTTGATGCCCCTTTTATGTGCCCCCCAGAGTGTCCTGTTCTTCCTCTATTGTTATATTTATTACATTTTATGTGTGTTTTATAAGGTAAAATGTTATCCTTAAACATTGAACTAATCCACTTGTTGATTTATTAAACAAACGCTTATTTGTGGCTGCCATGTGCCAGGCACCGTGCAAGGGACGGAGGATTCAGTGATGGACAAAGCACTCACCACGGAAGTATGTGGGGTAAAAGTGAAAGGACTCTTTTAAATCTTCCACCTCTCCCTCCAGTCTCACTCCTCTGAAGGAACCTCCTTAATAATTTAGAGTTCGTGTTGACAAACTTGGCAACCCAAGAACAAAGTCTGGCTTGCCACCTGCTTTTGTAAATAAAGTTTTATGGGAACACAGCTATGTCATTTGTTTAAGTATAAAAGCTCTATGGTTGCATTCTCACTAAGCACAGGGTTGGGTAGTTGTGAGAACAACTGTATATTCCACAAAAATGAAAATTTTTGCTATTTTGCCCTTTAAAAAAATTTTTGCTCACCACTGATTTAGAGGATGTCTTACCAGAACTTTTTAGGTTTATTTTTATGCATATATATGTTGAAGGTTTGGTTTATGTATTTCTTTTGAGATGAGACTATTTAACATGTATTATTCATTAATGTACACCCCTCCCCCGCCAATACTTACATAATCGTCTGCCTCCCACACGGAGGACCTGTTCACTATTTCCAGTTCAGCCCTTGGCATGTTCTCTGGCACATAGCAGGTGCCATACATATATCTATCTCTGTGTGTGTATACACACATGTATGTTTAATGACTGAATGAAAAGTATATTATTTGTAACAAAGCTCCAAGTTTGTAAATGATTTACTTAAAAAATAATTCAGAGCACACTCAAGGTTATCTGTATTATAATATCCTCCTTCTTCACTTATCATTGTGATTTATGGGCAAGAGAGAAAAAAGAAACAGTATCCACTTGTCCCTAGAGAATCGAGCAAGGATGTAAGTCTTGTAGGTGTGAGCCTCCTGTGACATAGGTTGAAATGGAAGACAGGTTGATGACGGACCGCTCCAGGGAACATGGGGTGTTCCCTACAGCAAGGTAAGCTCTTGCTGACGCCTGAGTGAATACAGGAAGCCTTGTTAATTTGGTAAATTCATGTTTCATGGTTTGAGTACACGAGTTGTATCTGTCCAATGCCCATGGCATTGGAACATGTAGATACATTTCTTATAAGGTATTCTATTAATGTTTTATAGCTTGCACTTTTGTTGAGGGATATTCTCCACTAGATAGTATGAATGATATATTTAGTTATTCATAAGGATCTGTATCTCCATGAAAGTGGGGAAGTCTGCTATCTTATCAAGTATATCAATCTCCATAATTTTGGCAAATCCCCTTTCTTGGCTATCAAGGAAACAGTTTTAAGTGGCTTTCTTTTCTCTAGATGGCTTTCTTTCTTTTTCTTTTTGTGCCTTTCCCCCTCATGCCACAAACCTTCCTCATCAAACCTTGGCAATGCAAGTAGGGCAGGTGTGTGGTCAGGTAAGGTGAGGTGTTGTGGGCACACGGAAGACTTGCTGCTGAAGCCTTTCCCGAATTTCTGAATGGGAGGAAAATGTGCGTTTTCCACCATCTGGCCTATGTTTGCTGTTGATCTTTCTCTGTCCAGGCTTTTTTTGGGGGGGCGGGGGCGGTGCAAAGTGGATCTCAGGAGAGGAAGTGTGATTCCAGGCAGATTCTTCCTTAGGAACTGGTACCCGGATGGGATTGTGTTGTGGCCACAATGCAAAATGAATGCTCATCGTTACAAGGATAGAGACCCCTGCAAATCATCTCAAGAACAACTGTTTATTATGAGGGTCCTGCAGAGCCAGAACCAACACTGGGAAGGTGGGAGACACTAAGGCGACTGAGGAGACCTCCGTAAGCAATTTATTGTAATCCATTCATTGTAAAGATCAGGTTGCTGAGGCCCAGAGAATGAAGGGGCAGTTTAGATGTCAAATTATATTAATCATCCATTGACTTAATAATAAAATGGAACCAGCGGTGCAGTTACAGGGGGCAAACACTTGCAAATTTCCCTTGCTTTTTCATTTACCACTGGGGAGCTCTGCTAGGCAAGCTAGTAATGGTTTTTCGCATGTGCCAGGCATTATACTAAGCACTTTCTATGAATCATTGTATTTTATTGTCACAGTAACCTTAGAGGTTGGTACTTTTAGTCCCCACAGTTCATGAAGAAATAAAGGGAGGCTAAGGGAAGCTGTGACTAATCCAAGATCACATGGATGGCGTCAGAGCCCCAAATCTGACTGCAGGGTCTGTATGCTTGACCAGTGCTCCTTCGCTGATGCTTTGCGTGAGGCCATTTAGACGACTTCCTGCAGAAGAGGCTACATGTGTGAAAAATGGGCAAAATCCCACGTTTTGTTTCTAGTATAACTTGGCTTCTTCACCGTATCCGGTGGGCGAGGACCATAAGGTCCTAACAGCCCCAGGACAAGATGGGATTTGTGACTGCCTCGGTGGAAGAGTGAAAGTAGCAAGCTCCCTGCACGGGCTTTCTTCATCCCACACCCCTCTCTTTGGATGTGGTTGGTCTTGGGGTCTTTGGACGGTGGTAGAAGTGAAAAGAACCACTCGTGAGTTCATTGTAATTTTAGAGCTCATAAAATATTTATGAAAGCTTTTCTCAGAGTCTGACTTGAAACATTTCTTGACTCCTGTGGCCTGAATCTCACTATGGGGCCAGTAATATTTCTTGAAAGAAATAATATTTCTTCCAACCCTACTTTCTCTGTCTTAATTTGTCTCAATCAGTATTACCCCAGGATCCTGAGGGGCACAAATAAAGAGAGTCTGGCTGGCTGTTACATGATATGATTCCAATTACTTATCAAAATCTTTGCCATTTCCTGTGGTCACTTAATCACAAATGAACTTTGTAGCATCTGTCTTCATAACAGTGCAAATTAAACTGGAATGTTGCTGGTGGTAAAAAAATCAGCTAGCGGAAGTCAGTTAGAAGGAACACAATGAGAGGAGAAAGACTACTAATATTCCAACAAACATAAGTTAACTAGTCTTCCTTCTCTTTTGGGTAAATTTGGGGCTCAAATGGATTATAGAAGGACTTAGCCTTCAAATTGGGCCAAGAGCCACACAACAGATTTGCCCTTATTCCTTCTGATTCAGAGGAGGGACAAGAAAATAGAGGCATTCACTCCTCTTGTGATTATTTGGCTGCCAGGTGAATGCGCAGGAAGGATTTTCAGTCCCAGGAGCCCTGGGAAGCTGCTTTCAATAGCTTTTATAGTCTCAGTGCTTGAGACTTTAATTTATTTGACATTTGGTTGTTGAAGATGATTTATTTTCTCTGGCTTGTTTTCATTATCTCAGGCACTTGAGGGGAAATTTAGAGAGTCGGACACGGGAAAGCAGTCCTTTAGGTCCTGGCGACTCAAAGTGCGATGTCCCGGCTAGAGTATTACTTGGGAGTTTGTTAGAAATGTACACTCTCAGGCCCCCACTTTGCCCTACTGAATCAGAATTTGCATTTTAACAAGATACCCAGGTGGTCTGTTTGCATGTTATGAATTTAAGAAGCACTGCTCTGCAATGTTTCCTGCTGGGCTTTGAGATGCTTGAGGAACGCTGTAGTCTGTCCTGGCCGAAGGTATGCTTCCTCAGGCTGGTGTGATTTCTCAACAGGGCACCTAGTACGGTGCCTGATGTGTCCTCCTCCTCTGCATCGTCACTGCATCATCAGTTAACAGCATGATAACTGGGTGTTTGCTGTGAGCCCAAGCACGGTTCTAAGTGCTTTACAAATACTATCTTATTTAACCTTTAGAACTACTCTGAGGAGATACTACTATTATCCCTATCTTATAGATGGGGAAATGGAGACAAAAGAGATTGAGTACATATTTTTTTTTTTGTTCATTGGAATGGAAATCAAAGAGGTTAACTTAGAGAAGGCAGCATGAGGTTAATGGAAAGAGCTTGGGTTTTGAATTGGATAATCCGACACCAGTTTAATTTTGATTTATTTTGCATGCTAGTAAGATAACCTTGGGAATATCATTACAGCACTCATAAGTTATTATGAGGGTAAAATGTAATATATGCAGATTGTCTAGCAGAATCCCTGGAAAATAGTAAGTACTTAGTAAGTGTGTGTCTTTTTTCTTCTCCTTGGCTATTTCCTCCCTGTTCTTTCCCTTTTCTTCTATTGTGTTACTTTTCTTGTGGTACCCTACTGCTACCTAACTCTGGTCCTTTACTTAACTCCTAAGCATCACTGCCTGGAATTCCCCAGCTACACAGGCCTGAGGTTTTATAATGCACGTATCTTCTTAAATATACTGTGTAGAAAGGATTCAATGGGAGGTCTTAACTCAGTTGTCAGTTGATTAATAAGCATCCATGATTTAAACGCTTAGCTTAGATGGTTCTTAGAGTCCAGGTGGTTGCTGTGAAAGAGTTTAGATTCTGATCTGAATTGAAAGCAAGTGCCTTCAGGTGAAATGTGGAAACATACAGATTCAGTAACCTACTTGGAGTCTGGATGAGTCTAAATCCATCTCCATTAACTGCTATTTCCATGGCCTTGGGCCATTCATGAGTGAAACAGAGTAGTGCTTAAATGCACAGACTCGGGAACCAAATTGCCTGGGTCTGATTCTTGGCTGTGATGCTGACTAGTACGGGGATAATGAAACCTAGTTCATAAGTTCCTGTGAGGATTAAATGAGTTGATGCATGTTTAAAGCTCCTAGAATAGGCCTGGCGCATATTAAGGGCCTTTGTACCTGGTATTTTCCATCATACTTAACTGCTTGAATCCCCGTTCCCTCACCTGTGTAATGGATAATCAGCTTTCCAAAGGGCCATGGGCTTAAATGTGGTGGCATAATGACCCCGGCACAGTGCCTGGCATGAGCAGATACTCAGTTCATGTTTGTGTCCTGCTGAACTAGCGAGACATGCAGTGTAGCCATTGTTTTGGAGAATTGACCTCTTCGCTAATGTACTTCTACTTGTCCTCTGCAGTGATGTGCTTGAGTTGGGGGTGTCAAGTTGGAAACTTTTCTGAGAACCCATTTAAATTACTCATTGGTTTTATTATATGAACCTTCAAAAAATGTTATTTCTTTTCGTTAAAGGTTTTACTTATTTTTAGAGAGAGGAGAAGAGAAGAGAAAGAGGGAGAGAAACATCAATGTGTGGTTGCCTCTTGAGCAACCAGGCATGTGCCCTGACTGGGAATCAAACCGGCCACCCTTTTGGTTGCAGGCTGGCACTCACTCCACTGAACCACACCAGCCAGGGCTGAAACTTTAACAAGAGAGGTAGATGTTATATGAACTGAAAACTACACAATAAAATAATTATAATGATGATGATGATGATGAAAATGAAGAAAGAGGCGGCGATGTTTCCAGAGTTCTTTTTGGAAAACTCACACTCCTCTCTAGGGGTGGTGATAGGGCAGATATTGACTAAAATATTGCTTAGATAAGGAGATGCATCCACGGCAACTCATAAGACTGGGAACAGCCTGGGAAGACTCAAATGGCAGCAAAATGACAGAGATGGCATTCTTTAATGCTCTTCACCAAGTCACGAGCAAAACCTGTCATTCAAACTGCCCTAGGCAAGAGGTGATCATAGTGGATCAAGCCGCTAATTTCTTCATAGCACCGGGACACATTATGGCAACATCACCTGGAAACTTGTGAGCCTTCCAAGAAGGGGGAAGGCACAGCTTCATATTTTTCTTATTTTATGGATTGTCAAGGTTGTCATCAGGAAATAGTGTGAACTGGAACTCCGTTCTTCTCTGGCCACTTAGCCCTCTGTCGTTCCACAATATCTCTCTCTCTCTCATTCTGAGGCCTCTTTTTTAGAGTATTTCTCTTACCTGGTTATCAGGGTGAGAAGTTTAGATGATATATTCTATACCTTAGGATGTTATTTCCTACCTTTGAAAGTCTTTTCATTTTATAATTCTTAAAACCTAAGCTGTATTTAAGGACTAAACTGTATTTAACTGGCAGAGCACAATTTGAGGACCTGCTGATGAGTTGCCTCAGCATCTGCAGGAGAAGCCTATGGTGCAAGTGAAAGACCCCTTTCCCTCAAAAGAACATGCAGTTTATCTTCAGAGCTTGCTGTGGCTTTCAGTGTTTGTCCTGGCCCTGGGAAAATCAGTCTCTGCTCTGGGAGAAGTGCTCCCTGTCCTGGCTCTCTTGCTCTAGTAGCTCTTGGCTTTTAATCTGTCTTTCCTCTCTGTTCATCTTAGCCTGCCTGTGGCTCACCCAGACTCCAGGTAGCTGCATGCAGAATTGGGTCTGAAGACAAAATGATTACCAAACTCAGCTCCAGTAAACTGACCTTAACAAATGTCTGGAGTTACATCTTCTCTCAGAACATCTAGACAGAGCTATAAGGTTAGTTAGTAAAAAAAAAAAAAAAAAAAAAAAAAAAAAATATATATATATATATATATATATATATATATATATATATATTCTTAGGTATTTACCATTTTTAGTCAGGTACAAGTCAGATGCCTTGGGTTTCTCCTTGTGTATATGGACAAACCTGGTCCCTTGGGAACTTTGGAAAATTGATTCCTGAATACTCCCTTAGCCCCAATGAATTGGACTCTTTGGTTGGTGGTGAAGACCAGGAAACCCAGGAATCTGAATGAACAGGAGCAACAACAGGTCTCTGTATATGATACTTATAGAGCCAAGGGGCCTCTAGTCCAAGGACCAGTGCTTAGGAAAGAGTCCAACACTCTTTAGCTTATGACTATTAAAACTGAGGCCCAGGAAACTTGCCCAGGCAAAGGGCAAGGCTGTCAGCACATTGCCTCCATGACTGCCTTTGTGAGTATCTTTAGCCTTTCCTTCCCAGTGACCACTTAGGAAGTGTTGATGGACTGGCAGTGCTGTAAGTGAGAATGTGCCGACATGTTTTTTCTTAGCCAGCCACTAGCAACTTCCCCTGCAGTTGGTACTCAAAGGCCTCGTCCTGTTGCCTCAGTAATGGCTGTTAGTTTTATAATGTTCCACTGGGCCTACTTTGAATGTAAAGGGCTTTCTATTATAGTTGAAGAATACTCCATTGTTGCTTAATTTCCAAATCAAGTGTGCATAAATAATTTATTGACGCAATGTTGCACTCAGACAATTCTTTGAAATTACCCTGGGTAACTTTATTAAGTGTAGAACCCAGATTGCTAATTTGTCTGATTGGAAAGGGGAAAAAATGGATCTATATGTTATTAAACCATTCAGGTGGTAAACAGCATTGCCCCCCGAAAGTCCTAATCACTGTTTTCAGTCATCCCATTTAAATAATAAATAAAACAGAGTTTGTGCATTAGAAAAACACGCCATGTTTTGTTAGCATAATCAGAAAAATGGAGTTGCTACAAACCCTTTCCCCATCTGCCAGTCATTGTATTAAATGCTTCTGCAATTTTATTAGAATTCTCTGTCTCTGCAGATGCCAGTCAGCTGTGAAATTGAAATTGCAAACAGAAATATTACATTTTCTTCCACAGTGGAAACTGAGAAAGTCCATTTTTTTGACAGGTAAAGAGATGGCCTGACCTTGTCAACGGGGACATTTTCTGTTTGGTTTGAAGGCAGGTTTGGGCTCCTGTCTTGAAAGCGGGGAAGGAGGGTGGCAATCTGATCAAGTGTCCTCCATGATTCACAGAAGGAGAGCTTTTGAGCTTTCCTGAATGTAACTCATTTTTCTTTCTCCCTGTCTCCCTGAGTATATTGAGGGTGTACTGGTGAGGCTTTAGTGCTAGAGAGGTGCAGAACTTTCAATGAGATGTTAACTCTAACATTTTGAGCTTTTCTGGTGGGTAGGCAGGATTAATGGTGGCGATAAGTAGTTATTGCTGTGCTGTTGGAATTTGAGTGGAGCCTGAAATGGGAGTCAAGAATGATAGTTGGATTATCTTTGCTCAAAACAGTCTTTACTTCTCCTTTCCTTGGGTAATTCCCAATCTTTCTTAAATGTCACTTTCACTTGGAAGATTTCTTCCATCAGCCTCTCCACTCACTCAAGACCAGGTTATTTGCACCTGCTTTGAGCTACCATTACTCTTAACTATGCGCTGGTTTTGCTAATTTAAATGCCTGCCTCCCTTCAGAGACTGTAGACTTTCTGAGGGGCACGGCCCTATCTGTCTTGCTCATTATTGTATCTCCAGGCTTAGAATTGTGTAGGTCTATTAGAGTTGGATGGGTCAGTATTTGTTTGCGGAGGACCGATTCCTCCACAATTCTCCGGGTCCCTAAAGGAGAGACAGTTAAGGCGGAATGAGACGACGCCAGACACTCTCTGGGGGTGCAGGAGAAAGGGCCAGGCCTCGGGGACCTGGCCAGGCCAGTCAGCCTCTAGGGCCAGACTGACTCCCTCCAAAAGGTTTCCTTTATTTTTAAAAGGTTTTCTTTTTACAAGCAGTAGAAAAAACAGATGAATACTTGCAAATCATTAATGGCAGGGAAAGGCTGACTTACAAAACTAGTTACAGAGTACCCTAATTTTTTCCTGGGCTTAAACAAATGGATGGTATGATAAGGAGGTTTGCCAGGAAACGGTATTAAACTACAAACTCTTAGGTCCTAGTTAATGGCTAAACATATATTTTTAAAGTCTTAGATCTCTCTGAGTTAAAGATGTATGCAGAGGTTGCTCTTTGTCCTTTTGAGATTTAATGGGAAAGTAGGTTAAGGCATCCTTAACCATTAACTACATTTGTCAGGGCTTTAGATGCTCGGTTGCTATCAGGCGTTAGATGGCCTATCTAGATTTCTCTGAGATGTAAAACTAATGTTAACCTTTTACTAAAATCTTTTAGTCTATGATTTTTAGTTAAAGTTTCCTAACTTTCCTATTTACCTAGTCTTAGTAATAAAACATTTCTGCTCAGTAATAAATTTCTAGCTTTGGAAAGACTGTATAAGACATTTCTTAGTAATGGCTTCTTTTAGCAATAGCAGCTTCTTCTGCTTTAAAGCCGAATTCTCTTAATCCTTTCATGTGGGGAAATGGCCAGGATGGTTCGGCTTCCTGCATTAGAATTGTTCTAACTCTCAGGAGTGAGAAAGCAAGCCGGCAAAAAGTGAGACATGCGGGTGGACTGCCCATGGTCGCCTTCCGCTGTGCAGAGGTGTCCCACCCACTCTGACTGTGCCAAGAAATGGGTGTGGGCTGGTTCTCCACAAATCAGTGCTCATGGATCAGGTGTAGAGCGGCCTGCAACATTTGTTAAAGGAATGAGTGAGTGAATAAAAAGTACCTCCAGAGATAGCTTAGGTGACACGTACTGGCAAAATAGGAAATTCAGAACTAGGGTAAGGAATACATGATGGAGTTCATAGGATGGAATGTAGGATGGGAACCAGAGAAATTATAGTAATCGCATAACAGGAAGTCTTTATAACAGCAGTTATAAACTCTGACGAGCGCTCTGGGGTTGGAGAGAAAAAGTCGAGGTGTATCTTTTATCTTCAGATCTTCAGTTTCATCTGTAAATATTTTGTGGTTTGAAAGGCAATAATGAAGTATTTTTTTTACACAGGTATGTTGTAGTACTCCAAGGATCAACTTGAATCAAAGAGACCTGGCCTAGCACTTTAAAACTTCAGTGTCAAGTCCAGCGCAGCTTAGTCACTGTGCATTTATGCTGTCGTATGCCAGGCCTTGTGTTAAGAGCTTCTCGCAAGTTATTTCATTTAATGCTCCAAATAATCCTATGGTTGTAGGTAAAATTTTTATCCCCCTCTTGCAGCTATGGAAACTGAGGCATAGAGAAGCTATCTTGAATTGCCCAAGGTCACATAGTTAAGTAGTGTTTAAGTCTATAACTACTGAATTCCAAAGTTCAACAGGCTTCTCACCATGATAATGCATTGCATCCCTCTGCAGACCAGAAAAGATGTTTGATAAATGCATGTTTAATTAGCTAAAGGAAGACTGTGGGGATACAGACAGGATTGTTCACTGGAGGAGCCAGATGGTTCTCACGAGGTTGCCTGCAGATCAGGCATCTAGGAGGGGTGGTCCCCCCTCCATTGGAGGGAGTGGCTGTGCCCCTAATTTATACAAGTTCTCCAGGTGCTGTCAGCTGGGGTGTTTTCAGCAACTCCCCTAAGCAGCTGGCGCCTAAACTCATACGGTTTTTATTTTAGACGTGGAAGGCTGTTTCCTTGGAAATCCTGCAAAAAGAGAGTAGCAGGGAAGGGGTTCATTTCCTGGAGTACAAGTGGTGATGTGTCCCGCTGTGCCCGATGCTCACAGGTCTGTGGGATGCTTGAAAACG
Organism: Micronycteris hirsuta; assembly: GCA_004026765.1. Classification (NCBI taxonomy): domain Eukaryota; kingdom Metazoa; phylum Chordata; class Mammalia; order Chiroptera; family Phyllostomidae; genus Micronycteris; species Micronycteris hirsuta. Next base: position 20,869 of record PVJI01007363.1, on the reverse strand, counting down.
GGGACCATGTGCACCATCCTGCTGCTGAATTCCCATCTGAGAGTTCCAGCTTGCACTGTGTGATAGTTATGTGGCCTTTGTCCACCCGGCTTGCTTGCCGAGGCCTGATGAAAGGAGTAGGCAGCCCTCAGACTCGAGGCAACAAAATAAAAGTCACAAAGCAGGCGGCTCTGAGTGCTGCTGCCCCTTTGTTCTTTTTCTGTGCGTTTGTTTGCGTGACAGCCTTCCGTGTTCGCTCCTGGTGGCTACCTAAATCATCTATTCACTGAGTCATCATTATCTTGAAAGTGACTAACATTTGACACTTCCACCGTGTGCCATGCTATGAACTAATTGCCTTTTTAGTGTATCCCTTATTCTTTACTATATTACTCTGATATAAACATATAATTTTTATTCAAAGATGAAAATCCCATAGCTTAGAGAGGCTCAGTAACCCTCCTAAGGTCACATACTAGTCAGTTGTGGAACTGGACAACCATCAAGGTCCATCTGAGTCCAGAGTCCAGTTCTCAAATCAGGACACCATGCTGCCCCTGTACACATTGGCTGGGCCCCATTAATGACCTTTGTTTTTGAAGTCATCTGTGTGGTTCATCTTTGAGATGTACAATAGCTAGGAGGTATGTTGATTTAGGCAGGTGGGCAGTTATTTTTTGCTGCCAGAACTGCTCCCGTATCTGTGACTACCCCCTCATCAACAAACTCCATGTACTGTTGAAGGAGCCCAGAGGCAATTAAATCTACTCAGGAGCCAGTACTTCCCTGGGGGATGTAAATGCCACAGAAGCTTGGTCTGGTCTCCTCCATAAAGCTAGCTAGATATTTAGCTTCACCAGTCTTTTCATCCCCTAGGCTAGAAGCCCAATGGATGACAAAAGCCTCTCTGGCAAAAATCTCTAGGAGGCACCTGCTATTTTTAAATACCATCTTCCTTTGCTGCCATGGTTCCGGAATTTAATTATGGAGCCCGGATTAGTGTAAGGCCATGTTCCATCTGCTATTGTACTTAGTACCTTTTATCCTCAAGAGAAGATGCCATTTCCATCACGCTCTTCCAATTTCTCTTTGAAGTTGGGCTTCTTGAAGGGCCGCTGTCTGGTGGGTGCCTTTGGGCCGCTGTCATGCCTGCTATTTGCCTGAATGGCTGCCACCAGCCTCGGGATTTGCTTTCTGTGTTTTGTCAGAGCCTTGCTCTGCACACGCTCTTGTCATAAAGTCCACAGAAGACTTGATTGTAAGAAAGACTGAGGGAGACTGGCTTTCGAACACTGCCATTTCTCCTGATCAAAGGCAACTGCCGATCGGCAGCACATTTGAAAAGCTGTGAATTGGCATCATGCTCACACCCCTCAATCATTCTTGGACGTCTGCTGGCACTGCGGCAGCTCATGCCTGAAAGTCTCAGTCTGTTCGGAAAGATGACCTGCCCGAAGTGCCGGGTCTGGGCTTAGCCCAGCAGAGGGGTGGGCCGCTCACTGCAGTGTGCAAGCCTGCAAATCTATGTAACAAGGCCTCTTATTCACAAAGTTAGGGGTTTTGGAAACTGTGTGGAACTTGGATTTTGGAAAGTTATGCTGTGTTAATATCAGGAAAGGGTATGTATGTATGTATGTATTTAAAATAGGATCCTAGCACTAATGATTTCATCTAGAAACATCTTTTCACCTAAGTGTGATCTGTTAGGCTTCTTAAAGTGGGGTCCACCTGAAACAGGGAGGCATTAGTGCCTACGGTAGGCCAAAGACTGCTTTACCACCCGCCCCCTGCCTCCAATATCTGTGCCAAATTCCTGCAACCTGTGAATGTTACTTTATTTGGGAAGAGTTTTTGCAGATGTGGTTAAATTAAGGATTATGAAGTTAGGAGATCATCCTGGATTACTAGGTAGGCCCTAAATGCCATCACACTATTCTTATGAGACAGGAGACGGAGGAGGAGGAGGCGGCAATGTGACCACATTGGCAGACAATGGAGTGACGCGGCCGTAAGTCAGGGGATGCTGAGAGCCACTGGAAGCTGAAAGAAAGAACAGATTTTATTCTAGAGCTTCCAGCAGGAATGTGGCCCTCTGGGCATCTTGATTTCAGATTCAGAGACAGTAAATTTCTGTAGTTTTAAGCCACCCAGTTTGTGCTAATTGGCTACGGTTAACTACAGGAAACTAATACACTGCCTTTATCAGTGCCAAATAAATTTCTCCATTGTTCTCCTTTCAAGAGACTTTATGTCTCACTTGCCTGGGTTACAAGTTTTTCACTGTGTGCGTGTGTTTTAATAGCTGCTGATTGTGAGATACCCTACAGTGTTGAAAGTGCTTTGACAACTCTATGAAGGTGAGCCAGGTTTGTTTATTATGTTTGTCACTGGGGTTAAATGCCTCATTCTGCAGTCCACCTGGCCCTGGATTGGCACACTAGTATAGTACTTAAGAAGTAGTATCCTTCTCTCTCTTCTCCATACATTACCTTATTACACTTTTTTTTTTCTAAAATGTGAAGGAAGCGTAACACCATGGAGTAATTAAGAAGAAGGTTCTCAAATCATAATGGTTGGGTCTAAATTTTGACTCCCTTTCTTATTAGCTGAGCAAGTTACTTAACCTCTCTATTTCTCAGTTTCTTTATCTGTGGAATGGGGATAGTAGCACCCTATTTCATAGGGTTTTTGTGGTCTAAATAATTCATGTGACACACTTGTTCATATAGTAGGAGGAGACCCTTAAATAACATAGTAAATCCTACATAAATGTAAGTCTTTAGCCTTGGTTTTAAAGTCCATTTAAAAAGCATGAAAGATGCCTTTGCTGGGCCTGGGTCTACATGGGAAGGATCAGGCTATGCACCATTGCTGGCTTTTACCAGCACCAGGCCAGGGGGTATTTCAGCAAGGTCCCTAGGGACCCCAAGGACTGCCTTTACCTGCCTCTGCCTGCTGGCTGCCAGTTAGGCTCAGTCAATGAAAGAGCCTCTGGCAGTACTAGAATTGAATGAGGTCGGTTCTTAGTGTGTCAGTACGTAGGGGCATGTGGTGTTCACCAGATTGATATAGGTTACAACCTGGTCCCAATGCTGGGTCTGAAGCCACTCAGCAAGTACTCCAGGTTATACCAAGTCTAGCTGCCACCTGCTGGGTACTTGCACACCTTTGTGGTGGGATGGGTTCTCAGGATGTTGTCAGGGTGAGGCCAGCAGAGTTTACCAGGCCCAAATAGACCAAGATTTGGTCATATGAAGGGAGGGCTCTGCAACTGGTTGGGTGTGTGAGGGGAAAATGGCCTCCATCCTAGAGCCACCCAACTCAGTCTGTCCTAGATTATTCTAAGAGCCTGATCTCAACAGACACAGACTGCTGGGGATTAGGAGGATAGGGCTAGTTGAACTTTCATAGGAGGGAGGTGCTGGCCAGGCTTAAGGGAAGGTGGGAGGAGTTGCCTCCACCCCAGAGCCACACAACTCAGACTGTCCAGGATTCCACCCTGACCTTGGGAGGTCAGTGCCACCAGGAATCAGGAGGGTGGGGCTGGAGGATCTCCAGTGATGGCGAGGCCTCAGTCAGGTTCACAAGAAAGTGAGGGGAATGCCCCCCACTCTAAAGCCACACAACTGACTCACTGAAACCACCTGGGTCTGCCTGGGACCTCTCGCCCTGAACCTTTTGACCCTGGCCCAGGCAGCTGACTCCTCAGCAGGGTCTAAGCTCTGCAGAGTGGGGCAATAGGAAGTTCAGAGAGTGGGGCTGTTGCAGTTCCCCAGGCTGCTACAGTATGGAGGGGATGGCTCCACGCAAGAAAGATGATGTCTGTAGTGTGGGAATGCCTCAGCACAGGTGTCATGGTGGCTATCCCTTTAGTCTCTTCCCAGAGCAACAAACCCCAGTGTCTCCTCATGTGACTCTAGTACACTCTGCCCTCCCTCTTATGGAGCCCAGGGTGAGTGGCTGTGATCAAGATTTTGTGCATTGGCTCTTTAAGGGGATGCTTATGTCTCTGGCAGTCTCCTGTCTCTCCCTGGCAGGCAGAATCCTCACCAATTTTCACAGCCAGATGTTATGTGGGTGCCTCTTCCTGACTCTGGTAATCTGGGCTGGGGACCTCTTCCCCTGCTCTTCTCAGGGAGAACTTTTGCAGCTGCGATATTCCTCCAGGATCTCAGCTGCTGCCCGTGGGAGCAGGGCCAGCCCATTTGCATCTCTGGCCTTCCTACCAGTCTCAATGTGGCTTCTTCTATAAATCCTTGGTTGTGTATTTTAGTTGTGATTCCAGTTTGGTGCTGGGAGGAGTTGAATGTAACATCTGCCTACTCTGCTGCCATCTTGGATCCCCTCTAGATTTCTTGTTCCAGCTCTTTCTTACCTATCCCTTAAACTTAGCCTGGCTTGCGGCCCTTCTTCTTTGGCCCCATTTTTCTGCAGGGCATCCCTCTGCTCTGAGACTTGACTCACTGACACTAATGAGTAGGTGGGTGTTCATATGTTAATATTATTTCTTCCAGGTAAAATGTTTGCATTTTGAAAAGAATGCTCACTTAATCATGCCTGAACAATTGTTGGGGATGGAGGAAAATGTATAAATGTCACCCCCTTATTTTAAATCTCTGAGTGTGGATCCAAGTGAGTCAGACAGATGATCACCTTTATTTCTGATAAACTGCACCATAGCATTCACTTTTATATCTGCAGGTGCATGAGCTTGCAAACACCTCACTTCACAATACAACAGACTTACCCACCCAGTCACTGGCATTGCCAGGCTCTTATGCTGGGACAATGCTTTTAAAATTTCATGACAGAGAACAGACTAGAATACATGTGCTTGGCAAGAGGCTGATCCCCCAAAGAGAACCCAGAAAGGGCTGGACCTTACTTTCTGTATCTGTAAATAGAGAAAGTGGAACTAGATCATTTGGAAATGTCTCATCTCTTCCCCTTAGTATTCATTACAATTCAATTAAGAAGATGTTCCATGTAACATGCCCACGTCCGTGCCAAGTCATGGCAGATTTGGGACTAGAATCTAGGATTCTTGACCTCCCAGCGCTTTTGGTTTTCCTCCACACTGACTTGTTCTTCCCACCCACACCCATTTTAATGGTAGAATGAAAGTCAATGTCATTACCCTGAAATGATATGATCAGAGATGCCATATAATATTTATAATGCTTATTGGAAATGCACAATGTTTTGCCCAGAGATAGACTTCTGATCATTAGACTGATGTAAACAACTGTCCACTTGGGAGAGGTGTAATTACCAACTCCAGATGTCGGGAGAAGCTGGTTCCAGGAATGCAACCTGGTTCATTCTCTCCGCTAGCAGGTATCCTCCACCCCCCAGTCCGACTTGCACGCTGGACCTCTCACATCTTGGCAGTGAGAGCAGATTCTTCAGACACTTAGAAATAAAGAGGAGATGACCGGTGATCAAATATACAGGGGTTCCTAGGCCACACGAGGCTTCACAGATTTTTCTCTCCCTTTCTTTGATTTCTGGGAAGGATCTAAATGACTCCTTTTTGAACTATTGAAGAAATTGGAATGTTTGAGCACATTGTCCTATATAACTCCATCTTTTGGTAATATTCCTGTTTTCCTTATTTTCCTTTTCAAAAGGAATAATTATGTTAAAACCCAGTAAATCTTTTCCTCAACTGCTAGACATGTTATATGATTCTAGCATGGCATAGTGTTGTTTTCTATAAGGGTGGTTGGCAGAGGCAAAATCTATGATTTATATTTACAGAGGCAGTGTAGGTATCAATCATTTTATAAAATATGTTTATACAAGGTTTGTCCAGAAGGTATCTAGCCATGTAATATGAAAAATAGAGACATTTGTTGAAGAAGATGCAAGATATAAGAAACATTGTACATAGGATAATGGCACCTCAGTCCCCTTCAAAGTAGGCACCTTGGGACCTCACATAGTTTTCCCAATCACCGTCACTGCTCCAGCATATTTTCGTGAATCTCACTGATAGTCTGAAATCTCTTCCCTTTCAAAGGTGATTTTAGTTTTGGGAGAAGCCAGAAGTCACAGGGCATCAAATCTGGGCTGTTGGGGGGTCGAGTTACCTGGATAATTTGATGTTTTGCCAAAAAAAATGCTGCATGAGATGTGATGAATGAGCAGGCATGTTGTCATGATGAAGCTGCCAATCACCAGTTTCCCATAGCTGAGGCCTTCTGAATCATTTGAATAGTTTCCACAGAGCAATGTTCAAATTTAACACAAAATCTGATGCAGATTCATGGCTCTACTCACTCAGTCATTTTGAATGTGAAGGCCACACATTATACATTGATAACTTAATGGCTTCTAGTGCCCCCACTGACTACTACAGTGAAGTCATCATTGTTCACACATGCCCATTGCAGTCCACTCTCCTTGGCTGCCAGGTTACCTCGATGTCATACAAACCGTTCTCATTTTATTAACAAAGGCTGGACTTTATTCAGACAGACCTTTTGTGTACAACATTTGCTACTCCAGAATTATGTACCATCTACCTGTACTCTGGGTATTCCGGCTTCATGGCTTTAAACACCATCCCTATGTTGGCAGTTTTCAAATTTATATCTCTAGCCCAATCTCTTTTTATTTATTTATTTATTTTTTACTTTATTATTGTTCAATTACAGTTGTCTGCATACTCTCCCCTCCCCTCCCCCTCCAATCTCACCTCCCTTCCCTGCCTCCCTCCCCACCCTTGGTTCTGTCCGTGTGTCCTCCATAGTGACTCCTGAAAACCCTTCTCCCCATTGTCCCCTCCCCCCCCCGGCTGTTGTTAGATTGTTCTTAATTTCAATGTCTCTGGTTAAGTTTTGCTTGCTTTTTGCTTTTGTTGATTATATTCTGGTTAAAGGTGAGATCATATGGTATTTGTCCCTCACTGCCTGGCTTATTTGACTTAGCATAATGCTCTCCAGTTCCATTTGTGCTGTTGCAAAGGGTATAAGCTCCTTCTTCCTCTCTGCTGCATAGAATTCCATTGTGTAAATGTACCATAGTTTCTTGATCCACTCATTTGCAAATTTATATCTCTAGCCCAACCTCTTGATTAAACTTCAGACTCAATATTCGGTTGCCTACAATGTTGTGCTCCACTCCCTTAGACACAACGTTGGGTCAGGGACACACCTTAGTCTACTGAGTACCAGTTCTAGGACATTAATGGGAACTATTGCAGCTGCTGGCTCACCCTTACTTAAGAAGAGTCTGCTTTATATTAAACCAACACAAGAAGAGGCAGGGCTGAAAGAATGATTCCTGCTGACACTGTGTAAGTCCTAGATCCAGGCGTGCCTGAAGCTAGAACTCTCTGGGCTTCTTTGTACAGGAGACTATAAATTTCCTCTTTTGCTCAAGCCAATCTGAGTTGAGTTTTTGTCATATGAAATGTTGAGGTCATTGCCCTTTGTTCATATGAGAGTTTAAGGAAATTGAATTGAAGCAGGCACAGACCTCTTTTAAACCACATCCCTAGGCAAACTTCCTGGCAAATGCAAGCCTTGTCTTCCATCTCAGTGAGGGCAACTGCTGTGCTTCTGGGGGGTTGGTTGTGAAAGAGGGTGTTAAATGGAATTGGAGTCTTGTGGTTCTGTAATATCTGCTTTTTTTTTCTTTCTTTCTTTTTTTTTTTTTTTTACTGAGATCATACGAATACTGTTGGCCAGGGAAATCACAAATGTAGAAACGGCAGGGATTTTCTTAAAGCACGGCACTGTTCAGTTTCCAATTAATTCACTGCCTACCCACCCACTGTCCATTTGGAAATGCTTTTATTAACATATTATACCTCAGGACTTCTTGAAGGTCTAAAGCTTCAAAGTAATTCATGAGAAAAGGAAGGAAAGGAAACCCTCCATTCCAAAAAGAAGCTTAATGTAATAGTACTCACATAGTGGGTTAGCATGGGGCACCCAGGTTGCGTTAATACATTTCAGAAAGCAGATGGCTTTAAACTGAAATCTCAGAAGTTGGCTTTTTCATGGATGCCTGTAGTACACTCTAGGAAGTTCATACTTCAAAAAATATAAATTGAAGCCTTGATGTTGCTCCCAAGAATAATTAAGGCAGCTAATTCTAATGAGAAGGGCTTTTGTGATAATAGACTCCAAATACTTTAGAACTTCATTTACTTCTCTCACTCTTTATTGTTGTCCTTGGGCTACATGATGGTTTCTGTAGGTCAGACATGTAGTGTGTTTCCAAAGTGTGTGTGTGTGTGTGTGTGAGACAGAAAGAAATTTCCCCGATTTTCCCCTGCCTGCCTCCTTAGATGGGTAAGAATCATGCCCTCTCTGTTTCTTAATGCCTTGTGCACACCATGCCACATTGTAACCATCTTTGAAATGCACCAGATTTCAATCGCTTTTAAGCTAAATTTTCCCTGCACTGTGTGCTCCATGAAGGTGGGCGCTATGTTTGTTTAACCCTGAGTGTTTAGACCTTGGTGCAGTAAAGAGATGTTGTTTGTTGATGCCAAGTTTCATCTCAGGCCTTCTTTCCAAGTTCTCCCCGATATTAGAGGAATTAAGCTTGAAAACTGGACTTCCTTGTCTGCAGGATTCTAGTTAAGGGTACATCAGTGTGAGGTCCTCATGTGAGGTTTGGAAGGTGGAATAGAAGAGAAGCCACCTTTTCTCCGCCAGACAGGTCTGGGGGCATTGGGGATGGCAGCGGGGATGTTTTGCCCACAACTTTCGAGCATTCTCTTGAGAATCACCTGCTTTGGCACTGTAGGCAGCTGCGACCGCTGGTGGTAACTCCCCTGCGATCTCTGCACCTCTGGCTTTCACGAAAGCAGCCTTCCTGCCCTTCGTTCCTGCAGCCTTCTAATAGTTATGCAAGTCTCTACTTTCCTATAGTAGAGGTCTTGCTGTTCTAAATACCCATAGTGATTACTCTTTGCCTGATTAACTCGGATGGATAAATAAGTTGACTGCCTGATCTTAAACTTTGTGGCACGTAATTTTAAACTTCTGATTTGAATAATGTATAATGGCAAATGTGTAGTGAGTACTCATTACTAAGTAGTGAGTGCTCCTCATGTACAGGCCAGTGTTCACTTCGTAGGCTGACTCGTTTTGGTAAACCGATGGTGGTCGCATGCCCGGTAGCTCCCATACGGAGGTGAAACCTTGTTTCTTGGTGAGGTATGGTCCCTGTTTAAAAGCAATAGCTCCTGCCTAAAAATGGAAGTGAAAAGAATATAAAGAGTTCTAAGGAAACAAGAGTTATTTATTGTTCAGTTTTTTTTTTTTAAAGATTTTATTTATTTTTAGACAGAGGGAAGGGAGGGAGAAAGAGAGGGAGAGAAACATCAATGTGTGGTTGCCTCTCACGTGGCCCCCACTGGGGCCTGGGCCTGCAACCCAGGCATGTGCCCTGAGTGGGAATCGATCCGGCGACCCTTTGGTTCGCAGCCCACGCTCAATCCACTGAGCTACACCAGCCAGGGCTTATTGTTCAGTTTTGACTGTGCAACGAACAATCTCAAAACCTGAGTAGCCTACAACAGACGCTTACTTTCTTGTTTCCTGGTGTGCAGGTTGGCTGCAGCTGTGCTGGGTGCAGCTGGGAATTGGCTGGGCTTGGCTCCAAGCAGTGAGTTGGGTTCAGGTCGGCTCCTGCGTGTTTCTTCATTTTTCTCGGACCAGCAGCTCTCCAGGCAGGCGTTTCTCATGACTAATCGTAGGCGCACTGTAGGACAAGGCAAACAGGGCATTGAAAGCTGCTGTTCCTATCATGTCTGCTAATGTTCCATTGGCTGAAAAGCAGGTAATATGACCGACCACGCCATCAATAGAACAGGATAGTCTGTGCTAAGCACAGTTGGAGGCATTCCATAGGTTCCTAGCCAAAACCGGCAAGCTTTTTGGATAAATTATAGTAAAGTGCTTGATCGGGCCATAGCTTTAATTTGTAATGTGGATGCAGTCATCTACTGCTTTTTGAGAAAAAAAAAGAGGAAGCCACTCATGAATCTGTTTCTGGGTAAAAGATACTTGTCAAGTGAGATATAACATTGCAGTGAAAGTGAGGTGTGAGGAGAATCAAAAATTTCTCAATGAAAATGTGATTTGGATGAAATCCAGAAGCCAGTATCTTCCTCAACGCTGCATTGCTAGTGCTTAGACCATAATATATGTTAGATAAACATTTGTTGGAATGTGAATTACTGCACTAACGGTAGCAGTGGGCTGTGTAGAGAAGGGTTCTAAAGCCTCGTATAGCCTCGTGATTGATTAGTGGTGTGTGCTTGGACAGAGGTGCAGAGGAGGGACATGTGTTTCTTGTTTCTGTATTATTCTACTTTGTCTTGGATCATATGTACCTCCTTCAGCTTTACTAGTCTATAACTCAATGACTGCGATTCCCTGAAGGGAGAGACTCAAACTGACCTTCGAATACCCCACAGTACGTAATGTAGGGAGAAGGACAGTTTCTCAATGTGGCGAGTGGTTCCGCATATGCATTTTGAAGTCAGATCGCTCATCCTTTAGGCTCCACCCATGTGCCCTCAGCACTTCCTGTTTCCTTACACTTTATAGGGTGTTGCATTAAGTGAGATAATGAGTGCCAAGCTCTTAGCACAGTGCCTGACACATAAAAATTTTCACTCTCATTATGAACTGTTTTATGGATTTGCTTGTACTCATTTATTGCTGGAAAGCTGAAATGGATTTACAGGTCCACTGAAGAGCAGGAATGAAGTGCTGCCCAGTGACTTTGAGGATCTGCAAGAGCTGGTGCCAGTCATTAGCCTTTGCCTTGGAGTCTCTGATAACAGTTTTTCAGATGGCTAAAGCAAAAAATAAAACAACATCGAAACAGAACACTGTCTCTTATGAATGCTTGGTGTAGACTGGGGACTAAGAACAGGCTCACTTAATCACTAAGCAACATTTTCTAGCCTCCTCTGTTCCTCATCCCTTTTCTGCCCGTCTTCCTATGGAGATATTCTCCCCCAAGTAATCAAACATGCCAATTAGAAAGACTGCCAGTTCCCAAGAGCAACTTGTGAACAACTAGTTCTATGAAGGCGCATGCGATGTTGCCGGAAGCCTGGCATCCTCAGAGAAGGCCAGTTTGGTATGTTATCCAGTTCACACTCCTGAACACCTGGCCTGCTGAGTCTGGTTTTCCTCTCTAGACACTCAAGGAAAGCAAAGCATAGAAAGTTAAGTGTCTACCATGCTGATTGTAGACAGATGTTTGCAGAGCGTTGTTTTCATTAGTGGGAAGCCAGTTGTGGCAGGAAGGGAACTGCTCAGGAATCTTCTTGGTATAAAGTATTGATAAGATCCTTGGTGGGGTGAAGGACTAGGACCCAATAGAGTTGGGTTCAATTTTGGTTCCAGTCAAGAGCTATGTGACAGCAAATAATTTTCTGGACTACGCTGAGCCTCTCTTCCCTGGCTGCTGAAATCAAGACAACGTTGTCTCTCTCATAAGGTTATTGTAAGAGTCATGGACTTGCTGACAGCCCTGCAGTAGTTTCTTGTAGAAGTTAGAATGAAACCCCAACTTCTTACCCTGGATTAATCCTTATCCTGTTATCTGGTCACTGCTTACCTTTGACATCATTACCTACCACTCTCCCCTCGCCCATCATGATCTCATTTCCCTAGTTTTTTCTTTCTTTTTCTAACATGCCATACTTCTTCCAGTTATCAAGTCTTTGCATGTGCTGCACACTCTGCCTGGAGTGCTCTTGCCATAAATTTTTGCATGCCACGTTCTCTCGCAGGTTCATTCAACACCACTACCACCATCATCACTACCAGCACCATCACCATCATCATTGTCATTAACGTTTATTATGTACTTATCATGTGCTCAGAACTATTCTTTAGCATTGTATGTGTACTAACTTGTTTAATCTTCATATTAACCTTATGAGGTGGATTACATTATCGCCCCAATTTTACAAAATGAGGGCACTAAGGTGCTGGAAGCTTCAACAACTTGCCTAAAGTCACAGTGAAGAAGTAACAGAGGTGGGGTATGCATCTAAGCAAATACCAATGCTAGTATTCAGTCCCTGTGGCTCTCCAGTAGTCCACTTTCCCTGCTGTCCACTGTCCCACGTCAGTGGCTTAGGCCCCACCCCTCTCTGTCTTCAGCCTTGGAGTAGCCAGTTCTGTGGTTTGTTTTTCTGCACCATAATGTTCAAGTGGTTAATGGCTCATAAACAAGCAGTGAGCTTTCAGTGTACATTTAAAGGAATCTATGGTGAGTAATCCTTTGTGTTGTAAATAATCACCCAATAATTCATCTCCTCGCAAGTATAGATTTGGAGTTTTTATTAAAGGGTGTCCTTGTAGCAGTATTAAGGGGAACGAAAGGAGTGCTTTTGCAAACTGGTGGGGGAGAGAAAATTAAAGGGTATTCAAGGTGAGCGAAGTGAGATTATGGGATGTATACAATTATTTGTGAGGGGGAGTCCTTTTAATTGAATTTATTGGGATTACATTGGTAAATAAAATTATATAGGTTTAAGGTGTACAATTCTATAATATTATATGTGGAATCTAATGAACAAAATAAACTAGCAAACAAAATGGAACCAGAAGAGGTGTGGATGTAGGGTGGCTGGGTGAATAAAGTGGAGAGATTAAGCAAAACGAACAAACAAAAAACCTCCCTTATAGACAGAGAGCAGTATGGTCACTACCAGAGGGAAGTGAAGGTGGAGGGAGGCAGGAGAGGGTAAAGGGGGTGGGGGATAAATGGAGATGGAAAGAGACACGGCTTGCGGTGGGAGAGTCTTGTTAACCTAAAGGAGTAAATATCTTGAGATATTTTTTTGAGGGAGAATATTGGGGGGGGGTAGATTTTTATAGCAAAACTCACACCATGCACCCAGTCTGCATGCATATGTAGCAGCCCCCCGTTTGTGAAATAGAAAACTGTAGATATGTGAAGGGGTACGTGCAACCTGCCAAAATGTTTTGCATATGAGCAGAGACAGGACCAGCTCTATAATTTGTGGGGCCTAGTGCAAAATGAAAATATAAGGCCTCTTGCTTATAGACTATTAAGAATTTTAAAACAGTGACAATAGAGCATTAAACCAAGCGTGAGCCCTCTTATATGTGGGGCCCTCTCTAGGTCATGTGGTCACGAAGTTGGCCCTAAACACAGAGTTGCTTTTCCTGGCAATAGATGCAGTCTGTGTGAGAGGTTAAAGAATATGGGCTTTGCAATGACACAGACCTGGGTTTTAATCACAAGTATCTGCAATTCACAGAGGCAAGTCAGATAACCTCTCTCCTTCCATTTCTGCATCTATAAAATGGAGATGTTTCTCTTTAGCTTCAGTATTCCTGAACAGATTAGGAATACTTTACTTACCATGCTTTGGAGGAGGAAGTGTTAAATATTTAGTAGCTACGATGATGGTCGAACAAGTGAGTTAAAACACTGGACCTCCTCAATGACCATCATCTTTGTTTTCTGGTGCCTGCGCCTTCAACAGATCTTATGATATATATAGACTTTGAGCTTCTTGAAGACTGATTCTAGGACATTAATAGAACCACTACTGCTTTCAGGGAGTAGGAGTAGAGGACTAAAGAGTTATAGATGAGGCTTTCCTCTTCTTGAGATGCTTTTAATTTAGTTAATGAGATAAAGACAAGAACACAAGTAGCTTTATTGCAGTGTAGAGTAAAATAAGTGGTACAGGAGAGTTCTGTAACTGTACTGAAGAGATTTAAAGGAAAATGAAGCCAAATATGGTTAGAGATTAACTACAAAATTGAGATGGTCCCTTTATTGCTGAAGAGCATAAAATTATTGAAGATGAAGGAATAGGGCGTGCTACAAATTGAAATGGGCTCTACTTTCTTTATGAAGACAATACGTGAGATGCACTCTTAGTCTGGTGGCCCCCATGAACTATGCCTCATAGCATTCATGCACTTATCCCTCTCCTTGAATTTGGATGACCCTGTGACCTGCTTTACTTAATAAAATGTGGGAGAAGTTCCACTGTGCCAGTTCAAGCCCAAGCCTTAAGAAGTCCAAGCAGCCTCTACTTCTGTACCCTTGGGAACCTCGAGCAATAGTTCTGCAGCGATCATATGCAATGACCATCAGGAGAGTCTGAGAATTCATGGAGGAGAACTAAGGAGCCCAGCTGACAGCCAGAATTGCGACTCAGATGCATGATCCTAGTCAAGCTGTTGCGTGAAGTCCCCAGTTGTTTGGGCCATCCTAGCCCAGGGACGAGACATGTGAAGCAAGAGGCCACCTAGAATGTACAAGCCCTGGCATATATCATGCAGAGCAGAGATGAGCGAGCCCTGCTGTGCCTTGTCTGACTTCCTGACTCACAGAATTGTGAAAAATAATATGGTAGTTGTAAGTTACTAAGTTTTAAGGGATAGTTTGCTTTAGAGTAACAGATAATTAAAATAAAAATTGCTACCTGTCAGTAGGCTGCTGCTGTAACAAAAACTATAAGCTATGGAGCACTGGCTTTGGAAATGGGTGGTGGCAGGGACCCCAAGGACCTACGCAGGACTGGAGTGGGGACTGGAAGAGTGGCGGGATATTGCTCCTGGAGGCTGGAGACAGTGAGACTGATGTTGTATATTCACAGAACAACTGGCCAAACTGTTGCCTTGGTCACACGGAAGACAGAATGAATAGCTAATAAAGTCATGGATTTGGTAAGGAGATATCCCGGCAGAATGTGGAAAGTGCCAAGTGGTTCTTTTTAGCTGCCTATCATAGAGTAAAGGGGAGATCCAGATGAGCTAAAGATGGAATTTTTTAGTTTTCAAACAATTTAGAGAACATATAAGGAAGTTGCCGGGTTTGAAGAAAACTTTCTCATTCTAGGCTTCTGCAACCAGCATTAGATTAAAAAAATTACACACAATGCTTTATGCATTCACTTAAAATTTATGACTACAAGTCTTAAATGGACACTCAACATTACTACCTAACTTAATATACTTTCCCAGTCTTTTTTCCAGTTAGCAAGAATATTTTCTAACTCCTGTCTTCAAATCTCTAGCACCCCCTCCTCCATGTCTTTACTTAAGACTTCATAGAGAAAAAAATATGCAATCAAATTAAAATTAATTCAGCTACCCAACACCAACTCCATTAACCTCTTGCATCTGTATCTACAAATCTACCTTTTCTTCTAACCAAGGAAAGAAGTGCCCCTGCTCTTGTCTGATCCCTCCATGTGTGCTTTGGTTCACCCTCCTCTTATGTACTTAAGGATTTTGCTCCTCTGATGATCTACATCTTCTCTAGCAACATAACATTCCTCTACTAGACTGGATTGTTCCATTGGCATTCAAGTAAGCCTTAACAGGGCTTTAAAGCATCTTCCCTTGACCCTTGATTTTTCACAAGCTTCACAAGCACTATTTCAGTTGTCTGTTCTCTCTCACAGAAAACTTTTTGAACTAGCTTTTGAAGTTCTCTCTACTTTTCCACTTTACATTCTCTCCCTAACTCTAAAGAACTTTTATTTATACTCCATTGAAGTGGTTCTTACTGAGGTTCCCAATGACTGACATCTTGCCCAAGTCAGTGAAAAACTTTGTCCTCATCTCACAGGGACCTCAGCAGCCTGTGGCATGCTGAGGAATTTTGCTTTGGCTGGATGCTTCTTCTCTAGGCCGTTGTCATGAAAGGTTTTTCTAACTTTTCTAACTGATCATCACTCCTTATCAGTCTGTTTTACTGACTCATCCTCTTTCCTAGACCTCTAAACATGGAAGAAGCTTTTCTCTTATTTTTGACACCTTTACCTTGGCTTCTGAATCTAAATGCCATCCATCTACTGATGACCCTTAAAGCCCAGGCATTGTTTGGTGGGATAGGAGGGTATTTTATATATATATATCTATCTCTATCTCTGTCTCTATATTATCTATCTGTCTGTCTGTCTATCTATCTATCTATCTATCTATCTATCTATCTATCTATCTATCTATCTATCTATCTAGCAACTGTCCTGAAGTCTTCACTTGGATGTCTAATAAGTACCTCAAAAATAAGAATATCAATTCTTAACTCCTCTATCCACTCTTCCCACATTAGGAAATGACACTACTCTCCAGGAATCAGACACTTGACACATGATAATGTACTTACCCAGACATTTCTCATGTTCTCTTTGTCAAAGGACTTTAATTGATCTAGTCTCTTTTATGAACATCTAGGATTATGATCAATACTAGTTGACTCATTACTATCTCTCATCTGGTGATTGTTCTGAATTTTATTGCCTTCCATTTTGCACTTGTCTGAAATAGAAAACCAAGATTAATTTACATCATTGAAATGACATGAATACTCTTTTGGGAAGACAGAATGACAGTAGCCCTCTGAAGTCAGGTCAGCAAGTAACCCTCTTAGCTGAATGCTAGCACCATGAGCTCATTAATGACCACATGGAGTCAGGACCTTTGTTTCCTCTTTTAGAGGCATGAAGATAGCCAGACTCAATCATTGCAACATCAACAAGGACTCAGTGGGGAGGGAAGTCACAATGATATGCTGTTAGTGTCCAAAGGAGAGCAACTTAGGGCTAATTGTCTTTTTACATTCCCAGAATCTGAGGATTGAAGAGTTCTGTGTAGAATGACTGCATGCCCTGCTTTTAAAATAGTCATGTTGGTAGTTTATCTGTGTTTGTGGTCAACTAGGATTCAGATAACTGTACTCTACAAGGAAAAAGTGGCCTATGTTGGCCAATCAGAATGATGGGTTCTTTCCTGTTAAAGTAACATTTATGCCGTAGTCTGGGAGGGAAGTTTACATGAAAGATGTCCCCTGCTCAGGCTGGCCTATGCTGAGGTCATTGACTAATGGTTTGAAACAGAAGATGCCCATGTTTTTAGTTCCACACCCTTTTTACCTTGCACCCTAATCCCAACCACATTGTAGCTACATTGGACAGTCCATGATAAACAGATTGCTCTGGAGATCCAGCAGTGGAGAACTGGAAACTTTTCTCACTGTTCACTGCATATCAAAGACAGTGTTTTCTGATGATTAGTGAGATTGAGCATCTTTTTATGTGCCTGTTACTTATCTGTATGTCTTTGGAAAAATGCTTATTCACATATTCTGCCTATTTTTGAGTTATTTATTTATTTTGATAGGAAGTTGTGCCAGTAGTTGATAAATTTTTGATGTTTAACCCCTTATCAGATGTATTATATGCAAATATCTTCTTCCATTTAGTAGGTTGCCTTTTCATTTTGTTGATGGTTTCCTGTGCTGTGCAAAAGCCTTTTAATTTGATGAATTCCATTTGTTCCTTTTTTCTTTTGTTGCCCTTGCCTGAGGAGATTAGTCCAGGAAAATATTGCTAAGATTGATGTCAAAGAGCTTATTGCCTATGTTTTCTTCTGGGAGTTTTATGAGTTCAGGTCTTACATTCAAGTCAAAACCACTGTGAAATATCCCTTCACACCTGTCAGAATGGCTATTATCAAAAAGACAATAAATAACAAGTGTTGGCAAGGATGTGAAGAGAAAGAACCCTTGTACACTGTTGGTGAGAATGTAAACTGGTGTAGCCACTATGGAAAACAGTATGGAAGTTCCTTAAAAAATTAAAAATAGAACTACCTTATGACTCAGCAATTCCAGTTCTGGCTATTTATTTGAAGAAAATGAAACCACTAATTCAAGAAGATATATACAACTCTATGCTTATTGCAGCATTATTTATAGTAGTCAAGATATGGATGCAACCTAAGTGTCCACTGATAGATGAATGGATAAAGATGTAATGTGTGTGTGTGTGTATACAGACACATAGAATGCAATATTACTTGGCTATAACAATGGATGAAATCCTACTTCTGGCCAAGATGGAGGCATAGCCAGACACACTGTGCCTCCTCGCACAACCAAAAGAAGGACAACAACAATGTAAAAACAAAAAACAACCAGAACTGACAGAAAATCAGACAGTAAGGAAGTCTGAAAACCAAGGAGTTAAAGAAGACACGTTCATCCAGACCAGTAAGCGGGGCAGAGCTGGGAAGCCAGGCAGAGAGGGCTTGTGGCAAGGCGGTGGCTGGGTGACCCAGTGAGGCCGCTGCTGGTGGAGCAGGTGGTCCCACATTCCTGTCTGGATAAAGGAACAGTTGGGGAGTGAAACAGACCTCACAACCCAGGGCTCCAATGCAGGGAAATAAAGCCTCAATCCACCGATTGAAAACACCTGTGGGGGTTGAGGTGGCAGTTGGAGGAACTCCCAGCCTCACAGGAGAGTTCATTGGAGAGACCCACAGAGTCCTAGAACATACACAAGCCTGCCACCTGGGAATTAACACAGAAAGGCCCAATTTGCTTGTGGGTAGTGGGGGAAGTGACTGAAACCCAGCAGAGAGCAGAGCAAGTGCCATTGTTCCCTGTCATGCCCCTTCACCACAGACAATGTCACAATGCAACGATGTGGGTTGCCCTGCCCTGGTGAACACCTAAGGCTCCACCCCTTATATGTAACAGGTGCACCGAGGGAAAAAAATGGCCCAAATGGAAGAACAGATCAAAGCTCCAGAAAAAATAGAACTAAGCAATGAAGAGATAGCCAACCTATCAGATGCACAGTTCAAAACACTGGTAATCAGGATGCTCACAGAAATGGCTGAGTATGGTCGCAGAATAGAGGAAAATGTGAAGGCTGTGCAAAGTGAAATAAAGGAAAATATACAGGCAACCAACAGTGACAAGAAGGAAACTGGGACTCAAATCAACAGTTTGGACCAGAAGGAAGAAATAAACATTCAACCAGAACAGAATGAAGAAACAAGAATTCAAAAAAAAAAAAAAATAAGGAGAGGCTTAGGAACCTCTAGGACATCTTTAAACATTCCAACATCTGCATTATAGGGGTGCCAGAAGGAGAAGAGCAACAGCAAGAAATTGAAAACTTATTTGAACAAATAATGAAGGAGAACTTCCCCAATCTGGCAAAGGAAATAGACTTCCAGGAAGTCCAGGAAGCTCAGAGAGTTCCAAAGAAGTTGGATTCAAGGAGGAACACACCAGGGCACATCATAATTGCATTACCCAAGATTAAAAATAAGGAGAGAATCTTAGAAGCAGGAAGAGAAAAGGGGACAGTTACCTACAAAGGAGTTCCCATAAGACTGTCAGCTGATTTCTCAAAAGAGACCTTACAAGGAAGAAGGGGTTGGAAAGAAGTATATCAAGTCATGAAAGGCAAGGACCTACATCCAAGATTACTCTATCCAGCAAATATATCATTTAGAATGGAAGGGCAGATAAAGTGCTTCTCAGATAACGTCAAGTTCAAGGAGTTCATCATCACCAAGCCCTTATTATATGAAATGTTAAAGGGATTTATCTGAGAAAAAGAAGGTAAAAAATATGAACAGTAAAATGACAGCCAACTCACAGTTGTCTACAACCACACCTAAAACAAAAGCAAAAGCAAACTAAGCAAACAACTAGAACAGGAACATAACCACAGAAATGGAGATCACATGGAGGGTTATCAACAGGGGAGTGAGAGGGGGAGAGAGGAGGAAAAGGTACAGAGAATAAGTAGCATAAATGATAGGTAGAAAATAGACAGGGGGAGGTTAAGTATAGTGTAGGAAATGAATCCAAAGAACTTATATGTATGACCCATGGACTCAAAATAAACGGGGGGAATGTGGGTTGGAGGAGGGGTGCAGGGCAGGGGGGAATAAAGGGGGGAAAATGGGACAACTGTAATAGCACAATCAATAAAATATATTTAAAAAAACAATGAAATCTTGCCATTTGTGACAACATGTGTAGACTTAAGGGCATTGTGCTATATAAAATAAGTCAGGGAAAGACAAATGCCATGTGATTCAACTTATATGTAGAATTAAAAAACTAAAACAAATGGACACATAAAACAAAACAGAAACAAACTCATGGATACAGGAAACAAACCAGTAGTTAACGGAATGGGTGGGCAAACTCAGTAAAAGAGATTAAGAAGTATAAACTTCCAATTATGAAACTAATTGAGTCATGGCAATGTTGTAAAGTACAGCATACGGAACATCATCAATAATAGTGTAATAACTGTGTATGGTGACTGGACATTGTAGTGGTCATTTCATAATATATATAAATATCAAATCACTCTGATATACACCTGAAATTAATAGGTATGGCAATTATACTTCAACAAAAACAATAGTGTTACCTTTTCAGCCTGGAGTCATCTGCCATTGAAGTAAATTCTGTGCCATTCTCGAGTTACGGGAGCGGTCTTGGAGTATGTGGGGCTTTAAGATATGGAAGTTTCTAGCAATGTTTGCCCTGATGATCATCAAGGTGTCCCGTGTACCCAGGATACATACCTTACCTGATGTTGAGTTCTTGTTCTCATCGGCCTCATCTCTTTCAAGCCTTTGTGGCCTATTATCCTTTCAGGTCCCCTAGAAGATGAGCTAACTCCTCAGGTCAGGCTCTTTGCTTTTTCCCTTCTTTGTGTTCCTAGTGCCTTCCAAAGATTAGTAATTAATGAAGTTTAAACTAACTGAAAAAAGAAAGCCATCTTATAAATGAGAAAAATGCATAGACATTTTCTATATCCCTTTTGGGAGGTAACTACTCTGATCCAGTGATGTCCTGGGGATATCACAGCTCTGTTTTCGTGTTATAAAATCATCTCTTCTAAAAACATTGTCATGAGTTCGTTTATCTTTTTTTTTAATTTATTTTTTTAAATTATTTTATTGTTGTTCAATTACAGTTGTCTGCATTTATTCTCCCCCCACCCCACCCCAGGCAAACCCACTTCCCTCCCTTGCTTCCCCCCTCCCCCTTGGTTTTGTCCGTGTGTCCTTTATAGCCGTTCCTGAATACC